>JBBJLS010063778.1:0-12807 GCA_037577275.1 Bryconaethiops microstoma
CACATCTATACATACATATATATATATATACAAACACAGATATATATATATATATTGCACTAAGATGCATGCACAATACAAAAATTGCTGTCTAAAAAATATTACAAAATTGCGTTATTGTGTTATTATATATAGTACTTCTTTTATAAAACATCAACTTCATCCAGTTTTGCTGGACTTGTGCACTACGCATTTATATAAATAATCAAAAAAATTTAAATGTATTGTAGTAATTACGGTATGTAAAACTTTTATTAATGATTTTAAAAAAAAGACTCTTCACTCTGCTTAATATGAAGACAAACATAAAAAAGCAAAAAAAACCCAAAACAAATCTACAGTGTTTGTCTTGGCCCCAAGAAACTGATACCCCAGAAAAAAAGACAGAAAAAAGGTAAAGTAAGTGTGATTTGAAATGACTAGGTAGGAAATAAAGAAGCATACACCCCGAAACTGTCACGCAGAGGTGCAGACTAAATATGCTAACTTCAATGTTAGTTGGATTATCACGTTAGTTCACTGAAAACCACCTAATAATAAATTTCAGGCCTTGAGGTGAGACTGTATTTGAGCTAATGTACGCTAAACAGAGTATAGAAAAATGCATAGATTAGAATGCATAGGAGAGCCAAATTCAATCTGAATAGACTTTAGTCAGTTAAAATTGGGCTAAACTGTACAATACTGCAAATAATAAATGACAAATAGCATTTAGGCAAAACGTGATTGAATTTTACTTAATTAAAGTCTATTTGAAACTAATCTCATATAATTTCAATATCATTTGTGCTGAAGAAGAAAGGTTTAATTTTATGCTTTAAATTCCCCCCGCATAGCTTTAGTATCCTTATTTTGCAACAATGCTGCATACGCACTTTACATTAGGCTCAGTAAATGTGCAAAAGATCCCAGTGATCCTTACAAATGTTACTAAGCACTATTACTGGGACTACTTTACACATGTCATGCTATATAATTAACATATTAGGCTACTCCTGTAGACATTGTTTGTCCGTATTGTCCCAATGGCCCTCCAATGGAAAATTGTAAAAATAAAATTAAAAAAAATCTCATGATGAATTACCTAAAAAACAAACCCAATATTTCGCTTAGAGTTAAAGAATAAGTAGGATATTTTTCAGCTTTTTATCATTCAGTCACAGAGACCGTTACAGTAAAAGAAGAAACAGGCCAACTTCCAAATAAAAAAACAAAGCATTCTGATTCTGAGCACCTTCATGACACTTAAATCTATTTTTCAGTTTAAACTGCACAGAATGGTGCAGGCACTCAATTTTTTATACCTATAGTCCTGCTGAAATAAAAGCTTTTTAATATTTACTTTATATACACATTAAAGTACTTCAAAGTAAAGTGACTCTAACATTGATTTGAAATGGTGTATGAAATAACAACAACAACAACAATAAAGTATATAATAAAAGCAGAAAATAATTTAATAATCTTTTGTGCAAAAGACTCAAAATGAGTTTGAAGTGACAATTACTTAAGGTAATGTTAACTTGAATGATAGCATACTGTAATATAAAATAATAAAATGTAATACAATATACTATAATATAATGTCACATAATATAATATAATATAATAGCTTTGTTTCTGACCTCATGTGTAGAAGGAAAAAGTCACAAGTAATACAGCGAAAGCATGTTCCCCAGTGCTGTAGGTCAGTAAACCTGCTTCTTACAGATGTTGTCTCTAAGATGATAATCTGCTCTGTCCATCAATACCCTGATAACTTTTATGATAGCCTTTAAGCAGCCTCATATTTATCATCCTAGTGATAATATAACAGCAACATTTTCAACCATAAAAATATTAAATGATTTCTTTTCCCTCTAGTGTCTCAGTTTAATCCCTCATCCCTCATGTATTTACCTTCCCCAGCTCCTCACCATGAGCACCAGCTACCTCCACAGCTCAGCCGTGTTGAATGAACATTATCCAGAAGGGACATTGCAGTTCTTGTGGTTGTTTCTGATCAAATGAAACCACGTTAAACATGAAACTGCTCTTACGGTGCCTTGGCACGCAAGCCTGACTGAAAGCTGAAGTGATAACTCATCCCACGGCGTGTTTCACTTCTTCGTGTGGCTGAGTGGTGGCACGCGATGTGTGCCTTTATGAGTATAATTTTGAGTCAAGAGGCTGGAGGAATTGCAATTTTTCTCAATTTTCGTGCAATGGCAAGCCACCTGGAAGTGCCTGGTGACATTTGTTTGGGTGGTCACCATGGCGCGTGACTTTTGTTGACACGCTGAGGATTCAGGGCAGTAAGACACGAGGGCAGAGCCTAAGGCTAGGGAGTTGAGAGATGATCCATATTCACACATCTGACACTGCTAACAACACTGATCCAATCAAGCATTATATACTCTCACAAACCTACCATGTACTTTGCAGTAGCTTTGATGGCAGTCCATTGCCTGCAGTGATATCAGTGAATGTGCACAGGCCAAATACATTTCCTCTCAGAATTTGTCACGGTGGAGATAATAAGAATCCGAAGCGTTTGATGCGTCTAAATGCTCCCTTGCATAGTTATTTTATGAAATGGATATGAATACATTGCATGATGCCTGAGGCACTGTTTACTGTGGTAGTTTTGGGAAGGTTTGACTTAAAATTTACCACAGTTTACCGTTATCAACATTATATATAAAAGTGACATGTAGGTTCACTGGTCATTAGCTATATTTATGCTGTAGACATCACAACCTCTATTAGCACTGTTGTAAAGAAATCTGAGTTGGTAAAATTCCCCATACAATGCTGTTTCACATTAATAATATCTTATGCTATGTTAGCCTTATCTGAGAACTGTCTAGGCGTTGTACTAATGTTTTGATATGCACTCATGATTAGTACTCTACACTCCCAGCCTGCAATACCACTGAAGTAGATAAGCAAAAACAGTATTAGCAAAGAGGAAAGAAATGAGTGTAACAGGTTCTACACATGCAGGCCATGATGTAGATTATCCCCACTAAGCCCATGTAAATTAATTCACTAGCTTTTGTACAAAGAAAGGAAGGAAAGAAGGAAAGGAAAGGAACTTATACACTTCTCTGCTGGATGTGAGGGAATGCTGGTGTCCAGTCGAGTGAACAAACGGGCAGACAGATGAGCCAGTTTGCTAACTTGCTAATTCAGTTGCTAGTACATTGCTAGTTATGCTACTTTTCAGTAGGTTTCTTGGACATGAACAGGGAGAGGCCCTAGAAAACCCAGTTTTGTTAAAGCTGTGTGTGGGGCAACTCTCCTCACCCTAGATCAGGCCAGTGAAGTATTTTGGCAAAATGTATCAAGATGTTTTTCTGCTGTTCCCTGTTTGAGGCTTAACTGGAGCGTTGTAGAATCTCACTTTAACACATAAAATATCAAAAATCTGATCAAACCTAAAGATGTGTATGTTGTTACACACAAGCATGTTCAGATGTATAATATTTGGGTGACCAAGAGCTCTTATACTGTCTGCCACTTTGACATGAATTCATTTACTAGAAAATAAATGTTTATTTCACTTTGTGTGGAAAACCTCAAAGGTAATACAATGAATAAGCACCATGTACAAGTCACATGTGGTATTTTAAATTACAGATTTAGATAAAGTTGAATTGAGCCTTTAAATGGATTTCAGCGGGGAGTGCTCAGATAATTTTCAACATAGTTCAAGGTGTTGTTTAGCTGTTTTAAAAGGAACATTTGAAGAACACTTTTCTTGCATTTTATTTTTTCTTGTTGTCCACTTTGGTACTTTTTTATGTGTCAAAAACAGTTATAATTCATTTTTACGTTTCATTTTCAGCTTCTTTTAGAATTAAACAGACGTTTGTTACTGTGACTTTGTAACTGTACTGATATCGGTAAATGACCTCTGTTCTGTTTGGCTGCTGTATTGCATCTCTCTTTTAAAAAGTAGTCCGGCCTGAAACATTTTTAAGAACTGATTGGTAGTGTGAATGAGGTTAATCAATACATATATTAACATTATTTGTCAGTAGAATAACAGAAATAATCATATTCGTGCAACAATCTCAAGGTGAGGCATTTTAGATTATTTCACTGGCCAAGTTAGTTTTTCAGTTTGTGCGGGACTGGCCATAACATTTCCCCTGCTTTCAAAGGCTTTGATACCTATTTCGATACTTTAGATATGTGTCAAAGAGTCTTTGAGACAGAAGTGACAGAACAGAGAGGAACTTGTTGATCTGAAGTCTAAGTCGCATGTATGACATATGTCAAACTCTGTCAAACCTGCACTATGCCAAAGGGATGCCTTTGAGCAACCTAAAGTCTTGCCATGATTGATGGAATAAGGAACAATGCTAAATTTACAGCTGTCCACTTGAAAAGCTTACATCCTTGTCCCAAGATCTGCAAACAGCTGAATTTTTCACAGATTAAAAGGATGGTTATGGTCCAAAGAACCAAAACAAGATGCCATAGGATACCAAGGCTATGTATTCCATAGATACGCATAGCAGGTTCTCAAAGCTACCATTACTGTTACCAAGCTCAGCCTGTTGAAATGTGCAGCTGTTTCTCTGCGATGATGTACAAACCGAACAGGAATGCCCAAAAAATGCTGACTTCTGATTAGAGCTCACCAAAGACATAATGACTATTCAGATACTCATCTTGAAATTTTTGTTTAAAGGGTAATGACACCCAGCTAATTTCAGCTAACTCACCTAGCACACCCCAAGTACAGCTTAAAATTGCTGAGATATGGAAGGATAATTGTAGACTACTGCGGTAATTTCTAGTCTAAGCAGGTTTAAAAAATGTGTGTAATATAGAAACATTATGTTGCCTTATTTGTGGCAGTTTCTGTGGTTTCACACACAGCTAACATTCGGTAGAAAAGTTGGAACAATTCGATTAACTTACTGCTACTACTCATATTTCACTGACAATTGTTCATCTTAGTGTGAGGCAGCCATTGTCACTGGTGGATTGACGTGTATATCGTGACATGGCCTCTCAATACAGTACTGTGCTATGTCTTACACATCCTATAGCAGAGTTGAACCAGAGGGGGCACGTTAGATGCTAAGCTGACCTTAAAAATCGCTAATTTGAGACTTTGAAAAGATTATATTTAAAACAAGACTTGTTATTACTGTAGATTTATTATTTATTATATTTATTATTATTTATTATTTATTATTACAGTATGTTTAAGTATGTTTTAGTTTTTAGTGAGACAAAACAACTCCAGGGTGTTACTCTTTAAAAATAATTTAATGTTTTGTTTCCCCAACCTTTCTTTCTAAGCAACAATCAGGTAATGCTGCAGTTGGCACTGGTTTGGGCAACTTCAAAGCAACACCAAAACCCACATAAAAATGTGTTTACTGACTTAAAGGTGGTTCCGGAGTGGCTACACTGCTGATTCAGTAGTTATTGACTTGGGCCTTCCAACATATTTCTAATTTGACCAAAAGGGTAAGCAAAGAGAAAAAAAACTGTCAGTGATGCAGTAACAACTGAAAGATTTCCTAGACAGTACCCTTTTGAACTAAACAACAGACTCTTAAAGGACATGTACTAGAAACCCCTCTTAATCTCCATTTATTAGTAGCATCCACCTGAATGAATAAGATTGCCACTTCTCAAGTGATTTTGCCTCAGGACTCACATTTGTACTTCCGCATTAAATCATGACCCAAAGCAATTTAACTTTGTAACCTGTTTTTTTATACATCAGTGGTAAACTCAGTGGTGGTCTTTCTGCTCCTGAAGTAAAAAAAGGGCTGAGCCTCCAAACTGTGACAAACTGCTTTTTATGTGATTTTAGGGCTAGGTGAATTGTAACTATAGGCCTTGATGTTCCTGTTTGGTTTCAGTCTACCAGTCATAGGCATTAGATGGAAGTTGTAAGTAGGACAACCTTTTAGCCACTACTTGAATGCAACTGACTGCATGTGCATGATCTTTAAACAAAACATCTCTCTCTGTGTTTCAGTGCAATGGCGGACTATAACAGCTCAGCTGACCCGTTTCTCCAGTTCTCCAACACTCATACTTTCACAGGTGATTCTACTGATGAAGCTCTTGGTGGCCAGCAGTAAATCATTCAAGACTTGTACAACTGCAACTATGTTAATTCATGTTAATTATCCTGGTACTTTTACTGGTATATTAACCAACTGACCACTTTATGAGGCTCACCTAACTTATAGATCCACTATATGTGTACAATTACAGACCCATCTGTTGCCATGCACAGCCATCTGTTCAGTTCATTGCTGGTTAGTTTGTGACCACAGGAGTGTGGTTGACCAGATGGGCTATAGTCTCAATATGGTTGCTTTTTTGATGTCTCAGTAATCAAATGCTCTCTGTCTCTTTATCGCTGCGATACAGATGCCACGGTGGCAGAAGACTATGATTATGGTTCAGTTTCTACAGACATGACGAAGCTGCCACAGCCGTGTGGGGGCAGTAAGCCGCAAGAGTTGACTGCCAAGGTGGTGCAGGTCACACTCTTCCTCATTGTCTTCATCCTTGGCGTGATCGGGAATGGGCTGGTTATCGGCACCTTTGCGCGTTACCGTTGCCTCCGTTTGCGCTGCATGACCGATGTCTTCCTCTTCTACCTGGCGCTATCTGACCTGCTGCTGCTGCTTACCTTGCCACTACAGACTGGTGAGGTTATCTATGGTGGCTGGGGGTTCAGTGATGCCCTGTGCAAGCTCAATCAAGGCATGTATGCCATTAACACGTATGGTGGCCTGCTACTGCTGGCTTGCATCAGCGTCGACCGCTACCTGGTGGTGGTGCGGGCCCGGGCCGCGCAGAGGCTACGTCCCGGCATGCTCCGCTACAGTATGTTGTCTGCTGTCACTGTGGCGATCATTTCCATCTTCTTCAGCCTGCCGGAGCTCCTCTTCTCTGCTGTGGACCGAGAAGCTGGTGAGGAGTTGGGGAAATGCGGGATGAAAATATTGATAGAAGACAGTGGGTGGGTGAAGAAGTGCACGCGCGTGGCAAAGATCACTGGGTTCTGCATACCATGCATGGCCATGCTGGTGTGCTACAGCGTCATTGGGCATGTGCTGCTGCAGGGTGGGGGTAAATGCTGGCGCAGGCAGAGGACACTCCGCCTCATGGGGGTGCTGGTGCTACTCTTCCTACTGTTCCAGCTGCCGTACACCATAGTAATGATATTAAGGCTATCCATAAAATTGGTCAGCTGTGAAGATTGGGATAGAGCTCACCTGAGTGAGGGCATCACCCATAGCCTGGCGTATGTCCGCTGCTGCCTCAACCCCGTGCTCTATGCTCTCGTGGGTGTGAGGTTCCGGAATGACGTAATGAAGCTTCTGCAGGACTGTGGGTTTTCTTGTGCTTGTCTGAAACATCTGACACCATTACCGAGCAGTGGAAGCTCGGTGACTCCCTCCTCACCTCCTCCTACTACTCTCTCACCTCTCCCCTCCGCTAATGGGCCCCCTAAGTTCTCCTTTGCCAATGGCACGCCTCCCCAGACACAGGCTGATGTTAAAGAATCATGTGCTCCAAACACCTTCCTTTTCTCTTCCCAGAAGCACCACAAAGACCCCACATACGTGAGCTGGGGGCAGCACTGATTCAGCCTATTCCTGCAAGAGAATTCTACCAACTGCAGTATTTGAAAACTTTAAGAAATATATTAAAAAACAAAAACAAGTGTTTGAACATGATTTCCTTCACTGTATTTGAGACAGTCTGCAATTTCTTACTTTTATTCTGCTGCACATATATAAGCATTTCAGGAATGTTAATATTTCAAAAGTGTTTGCTTCTATTTCCACTCCATTGCTAGATGTATCAGATGTATCTTTTTATTAAAACTATACAAAACATCGATTTTCCTATATATTTCAGACATATGATTTTTTTCCCCATACATTTTCCCTCTTTATCCATGATGTTACTCACTGGCTGTATTTATTGTGTTATCTGTGTGAGCTCATGTCATGGGGAAATTTTCTCCCTTAGTGTTTTTTTTCATTTGTTAGTTGGAAACATATCAGTCACAAAAAGACAAAAGCTTTTGTAAAATATCATTTTGAAAAGAAAAACCGATGACTGATATATATGGTGCTGTGAAAGGCCTCTTTTTACAGTGTCCTATAATGAGGTCAACATTGTGTCGATTGAGCTGATGCACAGTAACCCACAACTACTATATCTGCTGTTTCTGAATGATGTGGTTTCTCAGATGATGTTCCATTCCCTCTCAATCATGCCTAGCAAAATTCTAAGATATAAAACACTGTTTTCATCGTTTTCATTCTTTTTTTTCACTAAATTCACTTTTGACCAAATTCCATTTTTAAAGCTTCAATACAAAAACGACATTATTCTTGTATGTAAACTCATTGTTAAGTTTTGATTGGAAACAAAATGTTTAAATGAATGAAACGTCAAGGGAAAAATGGAACTGATTGTTCACTTGACGTTTCACTCATTTAAACATATACAGTCACGCAATCTCTC
Source organism: Bryconaethiops microstoma (assembly GCA_037577275.1). Taxonomy (NCBI): domain Eukaryota; kingdom Metazoa; phylum Chordata; class Actinopteri; order Characiformes; family Alestidae; genus Bryconaethiops; species Bryconaethiops microstoma. The sequence continues at coordinate 8,512 of JBBJLS010063778.1, forward strand.
CTTTTGGTTTGACCTTCAGGAGCTGAATAGAAGGTCAAATGCATCAGGCAATCATCAGCATAATTACGTAGTGGCAGTGGAATCAATTAATTTTCCAACGAATGGGGCCAATTTTTGAAGATTTTTTTAAGAACGTTTGGAAGTCCTCAGTACTCTACAGACTGGGAATAACAGCTCTATGCTAGGATGCTTACCTAAAGGAATAGTTTGGTGGATAATGTAATTTGTGCTAATTTCCACTGCCCAGCACAGTTGATCATAAGATAAGATAAGAAAGAACCGTATTTATCCTGAGAGAAATTATTTTGTCATGAGTATGCCTAGTGCAACAAAACTAATAAAGATAAGACAATAGAATAAAAAAAAAAAAAGACTAACAATATTGCGATAGAATAGAAAAATAACTATAAAAGATATGATGTAATAACAAATCAGTAGCGGAAATGGTTTATGAAAAGTGACTTAGTGTTCATGTCATAAAAATATAATGAATGTAATAAAATGAAATAAAATTAAGTGAAATGAAATAGCAGCAGGTGATGAGAGAATGTGACTAACATTCAATAACATTCAGACAGTACAGATTGAACAGGTGAGTTATACTGCACAAGCCAATTGAGAGATCATCCAAGAGATGATTTGAATCCAACTTTTCCTTCTTTACTTTAAAACTGAAATGGCAAGGCTAAACTGCGAGTTTCTTACAAACCTTTCCACAACAGCATCATCAAAACTTCTCCCAAAACACATTTAGCTCTTCATTAAGGACAAACAGACTCACTGATGTGGTTTAGGACTTACTGGGATACTTCTAGCATAGTAACAAATGTTTATTAGGCTTTGTTCCCTCACTGTAGGAATAATTTTTCACTAAAATTAATAAATTAAATAGTAATTATAAAAACCAAACCAAAATAAAGACATTAAATTGTAATTTAAATTAAAGGGTAAAGCTCAAAAGTAATGATGGGCCCAATCCACGAAACTGTACTGACACTATCAAGGATTTTTTAACCAAATATTCTAAAGTATAACTAAATAAGCAATAATTTTGGAACTAAATAATTATTAGGTAATAAAATACAAGTTAAAAACTAGATTACTTTTCTCAACGTACTTGATTAGAAGTAAAAGAGTTCATAATCGAAAAAATACTCCAGTACAAATCTACTGAAATTTCACTTTTTACTTATGTACATATAACTGAGTAAATGAAACTTGTTATTAGTTGCTAGACATGTTCCTGATATATAAAATTAATATTTGAATAATTACTCTTCCTTTTATTGTGATTTATAATGTTACAATATTAAAAAAACAAACAATAAATAAGACAACGTACAAAATCATGTGCAAAATTTTTAACAACCCAAATCAAATGACATGTTTTGTAAATTTTCTAAGTGAAAATAAAAACATGCACTGTACAGGGATCTTAAATATGATATATGGATATGGATCTCTGAGGAAATAATAGCTAACAAATTAATTAATTAAAAAGGGATATGAGGCCTTTATGAATCATGGCATTACAGGCCTGATCTAGTTCTGTTTGTGGTTTATTGTGCTGCTCCAGCTTGAAGCACCACAACCTGAGTTACGAGGCATTTTGGTTGGTTTCCTCTTAGTCCATTAACCTGGACATGTTAGTGTAGGACGTTTACTTCTTTAGTTTATCTCTTGAGCTACAAAACTAATGTAGCCACAAGTAATGGAAGTTTATACCTCTGCACTGGACAGTCTTTTTCTTTTGAAGGCCCAACTTTCCTTAGATCTGAAAACCACTTGAATAAAGGAGCTTGTTCTTCAAAATTGTGTACAATGTGAACCCTGTCTAAATCTGCCATAGCTGTTTCAGACTATATCTCGTAGCCGAGGAATCTAAAATAGACTTGCCTATGTGGTTCCTAAAAGTGAAATACAGGTTTGAAGATGGAGTTCCTAGGCCAAGCTGTTAAAGATAATGTCTTCAACAATAGGAAAAACAGTCCAAAACATGAGGCTCAAATACAATTGGAATGATCTTTGCTTGTCAGGGTGTGAAAGAACAGTGTTTTCCCAGTTGGACTGATCTGAATAACATCTGTGAAAACATACAATACTTAAACTAAAAGTGATATTTAATTGTTTGTATGTTTGTATATAACCTTTACCATTGTCACATTTTATTTAACCAGAAATTGTATGATAAAAATAAATAAAATGTTTTACATGATATATTTGCATAAAAACCTTCTACTCCATAAAACTGTATCTGTAATGGACCAATTAAAGTCAGAATATTGTTAAATGACAAGATATGCCAATAACTGACAAATGAGTGGGGGTTTCCACAGTGCATGTACATTCTTCTGTCCAGCAGGTGTCATCAGTGTCTTTTTATACAAGATACCTTTATTGTCAATGTACAAGCACAATGTACAGCTCTGGAAAAATAAGAGACCGTTGCAATTTATTTTTAAAATTCCTACACAAGCACCTCATTCTGTTTTATGAGGTACTGATTAGGTGATCACCTGAATCAAGTCTTATTTAATGAGGAAAACTATCTCAAAAAAAGATGAAGTGCATAAATATTACACAGACAGATATTGTGGAATGAAGATGTAGAGCAATAAAATCAGTCCAGTGACTAGAATAAGTACTAAGATGGCCAGAAAGAGTCATTGGATGGTACAGAATTATTTGCATGTGTTAGTGTGCAGCTATGCTAAGGTCATTCACATTAAAAATGCTTCCGACACCGCTGCAGTAGTGTGTCAGCTGTGGCGTTTAAGCTGTTGTTCTGCAGGGTTCTGCAGCACTTTCCAGGTGGCAGAGGGGTGAAAATTCTATATCCAAAGTGGGTTGGGTCTTTGATGATGTGCTTTGTGCCTCCACTGGATTTGGTTAATTTCTTCCAAAGCCGGAAGCTGTGAGTCAGTGAACCAGTGGGCTGTTTTGCGCTGGAGGGCCTTTCTATTCCCCAAGGTGCAGCCAGAGTACCACACTGACATGCAGTACGTGATTACTGGCTCTATGGTTGACCATTAGCTGTTGTGGGAGTTGTGCCTTCTTCATGCATCTCGGGAAGTGGTGCTTCTGAAGACCTTTTTTAGCCATTGCCATTATATCAGTGGTCCACAACAGGTCCTGTCTTGTTTTACACTTCAAACGTCCCTCAAGCCATAGCTGTGACCACAGCAGTGTTGTAGCGTTTTTTAAATCTCAAATTAGAATGACCACAGCGGGATGTCAAGCTTTCTCTTACGTCCTCTGACCCTTATCCTGTTTAAGTTCCTGTTTCAGTTCAAGATTCAAACAAACTCTCAATCTGTATGTCCAGACTCAAAACGTACATTTTGGTTTACTCCTTTCCTATTGCGATCTAATTACATGTACTGTGTTTATTATTCTATTGACCAGATTTATTCTGTCATCTTTATCTTATTCATATTAGGTTCATAGTTTTAGATTAACATTTCATGGCATGTCTTATAATTACAATGGCTTTGACCTGTTTACATTCTTTCTTCTGTTTCCTTCTTCGCTCCCATTTTCCAGCAATTGCTGCCTGGTTTGATATTTTGATTAAGTTTGTTCTTGTTTGGCTTTTCCTGCTGGTTTTCCACTTTGGAGTCACCCCCACGTCCTCTGACCCTTATTTTGTGGCTGGAACCAGAAAACTCCATCTGCATGCTTGCTCACTACCTCAAGACTTCTGGTGTAGATACATTATTACACTGTTTGTCATTAGCTAATCATCTGATCAGATCATTTTCCCACCCCTGACAGACACACCTGGCCTCTAAAACAGGCATTATGTGCACAGTCCCTTACGTGCTCAAATTCAGGAAAATATCACATTATCCCTAATTCTCTTTGGTACAAAATTTACAGAATTGAAAAATAATGACCAGACAACAGTTTAAAAAAAGAGTTTATTTTTTTTCTTATTTTTTTTTAGGTATTTAATTTCACATGGGTATTTCTTGAGAGAAGGGGGAAAAAGAAAGATCTGAAAAATAGAGGTTGAGGGGAAAGAGTGTAAACAGGGAGAATCTTGTGTGTCTTCGGTTTTTGTTGCTGTTGGAATACTGAAGGTTGCAGGCACATGGTGGACATAGAGCTGAAGGTTTACATTTACATTTACATTTACGGTATTTAGCTGACGCTCTTATCCAGAGCGACGTACATCAGTGCTTAAGTAGTCTACATCTGTTTCTTAAACCTGTGAAGATTAACTCAAGTCCACATCCATTGTTCAACCAAGTTACTACATGCTCACTAAACCTAGACTCCCGACAAACGACACCT
>JBBJLS010063798.1:0-12805 GCA_037577275.1 Bryconaethiops microstoma
TGGGCCAAAATACCAGCAACAGTGTGTGAAAACTTTGTGAAGACTTACAGAAAACGTTTGACCTCTGTCATTGCCAATAAAGGGTATATAACAAAGTATTGAGATGAACTTTTATTACTGACCAAATACTTATTTTCCACCATAATTCGCAAATAAATTCTTTAAAAATCAGATAATGTGATTTTCTGGATATGTTTTCCTCGTTTTGTCTGTCATAGTTGAGGTTTACCTATGATGAAAATTACAGGCCTCTCTCGTCTATTTAAGTGGGAGAACTTGCACAATTGGTGGCTGACTAAATACTTTTTTGCCCCACTGTATATAAGTGGAATACAGAACATAGTATTGTTTAACACTTATTTTTACAATCCTAGGTGGGAACTACTGGAGAGAGGATAGTGTTGTATGTACTCAACAGGATTATATACAGAACGAAGGAGAACAGCAGTGGTGATGTCCCCTTTCTCTGTCATGAAGAACACGAAATTGCCAAAATCCTCTGGAAAGATGGCGAAGCCATTGGCTTTTACTCGGTCAAACCTGAGGGTACCACTGGTGTTTCCAAGAAGTAAATACTCAGTTATTGTCTTTTAAAGGTTGCGTTTGATGTCATTCCCTTATTTATCGTCATCAACAGGGAGCTTATGCAGCAGCTTCTTGACACAGTGCTACCAGCTTCCTGTCATGGACACCATATTTGTAAGAAGGTGCCACCGTGGCAAAGGATATGGCTTACAAATACTGGAAGACTTTGTTAGTAGCTTCAAAAAGGATTTTCTCGGTTTGAAATATCCACTTTCAGCAGCAATGTATAAAGGTACCACCATAAATCAATCAAATGTCATGTTGTAGCCTTTCAATGGCAAATATTTGTGAAACATTCATACATGAAAAATCTCGTTCACAGTTTGTAAAAACTATCTCAGCACTTACCCAGCAGATGAGGAGCTGCTGTGGGAAGTAGAGGGTACAGGAGGCCCATTCCAGAGAACTCTAATAGCTAGGAAGCTACAGAAAATGGAGATAAAGGGTAAGAATGATCCAAATTAAGATTGATTCAATTGAATAAATTCTATCATTAGATTCAACTTAAGTGAAATTGATAAGTGACTTTAGTTGTGTAAATTAAGTGTAAATTCAGCCCTGTTTTTAATAGGGGGTCACCAAGTTGTAGGGAAGTTGAATTTTGAGACAGAAGTCACGGAGCTCCCAACGGAAGAAGCAACTACAAAAGTACAGAAGAACATGGAGTACACTGTGGAAATTGTGGTAGGTACCTCATAACAATAATTATTATTCATATGTCAAATGTCACAATGTTATTTATTTTACAAAAGAATAAAAGATAATCTAACCTTAATATAAACCCTTTCCTGGCTTTTAGGAGGAGGTAGTCCAGATTAAAATAACAAAAGGTCAGTAAAAATGAGGCATGTTATGGGTGCTATGGCACAGTTTGACCAATGATAAATTACACACTTGAATGTGCAAATTGTACTGAGGAGCATCTTTCCAATAGCAATCACACTATTGTCCTGTAATATTTTAGAGGCACAGGACATACCAGTGACAACACGTGGCAGAAGCAGTCAGAAGCGCAAAAAACTTGGGGGAGACACAGAGGCAACAACTGAGAAACTCATTAGGTTGTATAAAAATTACTATTAAGATTCATACTGCAGATATAGTAGCTAAACCAAGCACATTCAGAAGGCTCACTGTGGTTGCATCAGTATTGTCTTGTTTGTAGCCCTCATTTAAAAATGTGCCTGATACAGGGTGGAGGACATTGAAGCTGGAGTTCAGTTCCCAGTGGAGCCAATGCCTGTGGTTGTCCAAAGCGCAGAAGAGACTGATCTGAAGGTTTGACTTAGTGGTAGTTTTGAGAAATATACACAGACTAGCTGCTTCTTGCCTAACGCAAATATTGGTGTCATTTGGTGCCTAATGCAATTATTGGTCTCATTTAGCCTGTATATAAAATTTGTTTTGAAAATTTTTTAAGATACCATTTTATCTTTTGCAGAAAAGAACTGTCACAGTCACTCATGATGGGGAAAATGTATTGGGTGTTACTCCTGTTCATTGTGAGGAACAAGAAAGACTGACCGCTGAACCTAAGGAATGTGTGGAAGACGTGTGTGGTCTAACCGGACCTACTACAGTAACTCCAGAGGAAGCTCTGGAGGAAACAGAGTTTCTCCAAATGACTCCTATTGCAGAAATCCAGAGTATGGATAGCACTGAGAAATCTTTTGAAGCCACCATTGGTCCAGTGAATCTTCAGCCCTTAAAATTTCAGCAAGTGGTAGAGATGGAGATTGTTAAAAAGACATCTGGAGTTGAAGACATAAAAGAAAAAATTATAGAGGTCATAGAGAATAAAGATGGCGAGGGTGATGCTGAGGAGGAGATGCATGCAATTAGTGAAGTGGAGGAGGCAAAACTAACAAATGAAGAAATAATGTGCCTGCAGACTGAGCTTGACCTAAAGCCAGTTACTATGAGCTCTGAGGACAGTTCCACCACAGAAACAGGAGTTTTGAGAAGAAGCAGTAGAATAAGCACTGCGACTTCTGAGAGGAAATTCACTCAAGGGCGCAAAGTAGGGCAGCAAGAGGAAAGTGCACAAGCTCTGGACAAACCTGAAAAAGAAAAGGACACAGAAATAATATCTGAGGGAATAAGGACTGAACAGTCAGAAATAGAAAACAAAGAGGGAACTTCCGTTAATTTTGCTGTAGACCAAGCTGAAGAAGAAGACAATGAAGCCTTTGAAGAGCTATTGCTTCGAAAGAAACAGCCAGATGTGACTGGAACTACGGATGAAGATGGAGAATTTAAACCAGCTGAAAAAGGAAAGGCAGAGAAAGCAGAGGTAGAGAAAATAGGAGAGAGTGGAAATGTGGTTGATGGTGCTGGAGAAAAGAACAATGAAAACATGGAGACTGAAAAAGGTTTGAATGAATATGCAGTTCTACTACTGTCAGAACAGGAGCACATGGAGCGGCTGCAAGAGGAGGAACTTGTAAGCGACAGCGTGGTTCAAGAAAGCATGTGTGAAAAGGAAAAGGAAACTAAAGCTCAAAAGTCAAGTCATGATGATGAGGAGGTGAAATCAGATAAATGGCCTGAACTGATTGAAGGGGATGATTCAGAAAAAGCAGGCAACTCAGGCTCAACAGGGAGAATTGCTAAAAGCCAAAGCTCAAACGATGCCACACCATTAAGGCGTTCTGAAAGATTTATAGATCAGTATGTTGAAGGTGAATTAACAAGAAGAGCTCTCAGAAGTGGTGCAAAAACAGTCACGGCCATTTCTAAACAAAGTTGCGAGCAACACCTCAAAGTTGTGAAGCAACACAATGAAAGCTCACAAGCAGTAGGTAAGTCTGACACCGTGCAGAAAGAAGACATTATGAAACCACACACTAGATTTACAGTGTTAGAAGAGCAGAAAGAAGAAAAAATGGACACAGTAAGCATTACCAGCGAAGGTGATGGTGAAAATCGAATGGATATTGTTGAGGAGGAGAGCAAAGTGGAAAAGGACTCAGAGTTAGGAACATCTAATGACTGTGATCTTAATAAAGTGGAAAACAAAACGGACGATGGTTCACATAATGAAACAACTGAAGCTGGGGACAAAATAACAGTCATGCATTTTCATGATGCCAAAACACAAGCGGAAAAGAAAATGGACCAGCTGGAGGAAACATCCACAGGAATGGCACAGAAAGATACTGGGCACAATGTAGTGGAATCCACATCAGTTTTCACTTTGCAACAAGCTGATGTTGTCCTCATGGATTTTAACCAAATTTCCCCAGAACAAATAGGCATCAGTGAGACAAATAAAGAGATATCACAGTCTCAAGAGGAGGCAGATGAAGAACAGGATAAACTAGTAAGTACTGAAGAAGAGAGCAAAGAAGAGAAAAAAGTTGCAGAAAAGACAGACTCTGTGGTCGAGCCAGCAGAAAAACAAAAAATTGGGAATGAGACTTCTATTGGAACAACATCTCTGGCGGAGGACAGGCTAAACAAAGCTGAAGTTGCAGAGGAAGAGATGAGAGCAGAGGACCCCATGCCAGAAAGCCTGGAGGGGCAAACTGCAGAATTGGGTGCAGACAGGATTCTGATAACAGACAGTGAACAAGAGGAGAGTATGTCTGCAGAAGAAAATAAAGATGATGCAGTTAGAGAGATTACATTAGAAGAAGAATCTGCTGCAACAGTGGCAGGAATAAGGCCTGGAAATGAGGAGACAGTCCAAGAAAACTCACCTAAAGAAGAGACACCGCTTATCACAAGCAGAAGTCTCAGGCGGAGAACAGTGACAATCAAATCTACACCTCAAAGAAAATGTCTCCAAAAAACAGGGGTGGAAGTTACGGACAACACTGATAAGGACATCATTAAAGAAGCCGGAGCAAACAAGGATGAAAAGATGGAGACTGAAGACTGTGCTGTTTCAAAGGGTGAAGACAGAGTTCAAGAGTCGACTGATACAGATGAAGATCAGACTGAGGTGGTGCAAGAAGAGGAACCTATGAAAAAGACAGAACCTCTCGAACCCCTTAATGAGGAAACAGAAAATAAAGATGTCAGTAAACCAAGTCATGAGGAGGAGAAATCAGATAACAGGACAGAATCAATTGAAGAAAAAGAATTAGTTAAAGCAGATAACTCGGGTTTAACAGAAAAATATGTAGACAGCCAAATTTCCAACTTTGCAACCCCATTAAGACGTTCACAAAGATTTAAAGATCAGCCTGCAGAAGATGATTTGACAAAAAGAGTTCTCAGAAGTGGTACAAAGTCAGTCACAACCATTTCAAAACAAATGCATGTGCAACATGCTAAAGCTGTGAAGCAACTAAAAGAAAGTATGGGTGACCCTGAAGCTGAGCAGAAGAAAGAAGTTATGGATTCACACAGTGGATTTGCAGAGGGAGAAAAAATGGACACAGTAACTGTTACTACTGAACGGCATGATGAAAGTCTGATTGCTGTGCAGGAAAGTGTTCAAGAGGATAAAGTGGAAAAGGAGTATTTAGAGCCAGAAACAGCTGATGACCATGTCCTCAATGAAGCAGAGAACAAAATGGAAGACTGTTTGCAAAATGAAACAACCAGAGATGGTCAGAGAATAGCAGGCATGGATCTTGAAGATTCTGATATTGTGAAAGATACTGTAATACAAGCAGAAGGGAAAACAACACAACAGCCAGTTGGAGAGCCAGTTGAAAAGCAGGACGAGGAACCAGCCACAGAAATGACACAGAAAGACGATGGGCAGAATGTAGTTCAATCCACATCAGTTTTTATATTGCAACAAGCCACAGTTGTGCTTGTGGATTGTAACAAAGTTTCCCAACAAAAAACAGATGGCAGCGACAATGATGAAACACTACTGTCTCTGGACAAACAGGAATGTGAAGAAGAGGGAAGAGTTGAGAACCAGACTGAATATCTGGTTGAACAAACTGAAAAAGAACAAACAGGTGGGAGTGAGACTTCTACAGAAACAGGACAGAAGGAGGATGGGCTAAACAAGGGCAAGGTTGCAGAGGAAGACGATCCATTTACCGGAATGGGGGTAGAGGAACCCATTAAAGAAAATCTAGACAAGCAAGTTGTAGAAATGGGTACAGATAACATGCCAGAGACAAACAGTAATGAGGACAAGAGTATGTCTGCAGAAGAACAAGTGATTACATTTGAAGAGGAATCTGGAAAGGCAGCAGATGTTTATATAAGTGAAAGTGAAAAAAATGAAAAAGGCAATCAGATGGGGACGCCGGGTCATGAGGAAACTGTCCAGAAAAGCTTACCTGAAGAAGGCACACCAGTTATCACGAGCAGAACCCTCAGGAAGAGAACGGTAGCAGTCAAATCTCTGCCTCAAGAAAAATCTAAGTGTCCTCAAAAAACAGGGGTGGAAATAGCAGAACTTAAATATGTAAAAATGGCTGAAGTTATGGACAAAACGGATTCGGGGATTAGTGAAGAAAAAGGGGAAAACAAAGATGAAAAGACACAGGACAGTGCTGTGGACAGTGCTGGAGACCACATTCAAAAGCCAACTGTTACAGACCAAGGCCAGATGGAGGTGGTACAAGAGGAACCTGTGAAAGATAGTAGCACTCCTCAAATTGTGCCAGGTAGTGAAGAATCAACAATTAAAGAAGTAATTGAGTCAAGGCCTGCTGATGAATTAGAAGTTTCAGACAATAACTTTGCTGAAGTCGAGAAGGATGCTGAAATAGAAGACAAAGCACAAGAACCATCAGCTTCTGAGCCTGTTGAAAACCAGACGGACGAAGCTGCTATAGAAATTCCCGGAGAGGGTGAGCAGAAAGCAGAGGAAACCACAGAAGTGAAACTGCAAAAAGCTTCTGTTGTACTCGTGGATTTCAACAAAGCTTCCACCCAAGTAACAACTGAAGACACATTACAGCCTCAGGAAAAGGAAAGCGAAGAACCGTATAAACCAGCAGATGTCAGCATGCATATAGATGAAAGTAAAACAGAGGAACAAGTGATGAAACAGACAGACGATCAGGTTGAACCAACTGAGGAAGAGAAAGCAGAGGTACAGGTAAACACAGCAATTGGTGACAATAAATCTACTGAAGGCATCTCTGAGAAAAGAGATGAAAACAATGATGAAAAGATGGAGACTGGGGAAGATGGTGTAAAAGAGGATAAAGGCAGACTTCCAGAGGTGGTGCAAGAGAAGGAGACTACTACTGTTCAGGAAATCCCATGTGAAACTGAAGTCCAAGAGCCAAGTCAAGCTGATGAAGAGAAATCAGACAGTCAAATTGAACTTTCTAAAGCAGACTCAAAAATAAAACAGTGTGACAATGAAATATCAGAAGTTGGAACCCCAAAAAGGCGTTCCAGACAAACTGTGGACCAGTCCGCTGTAAGTGAACTGACCACTAGAGTTCTTAGAAGCTCTACAAAACAAGCCATAGCCTCTCCCAGTCAGCGATACACACGGCACACCAAAGCCAAGATGCAGATAGAAGATATTGAACAAGCAGTGGATGAGCCTGAGGAGAAAAGGGAGGAAATGTTGGATTTAAAGACACACATTGCAGAGGGAGATAAAATAGAGACAGTAAATGTTGCCACTGAAGGGGCTACGCCAAACCTGACATCAACACTAGAATGCAGGATTAAAGAGAGCAAAGTGGAAAATGATGAGCTACGAGCTGAAATAATTGAGGACAGTCAGAGCAAGGAGGAGGAAAATCATCCTCAGGATGAAAATACAGTGGATGACGATATCAGGACTAAACAATGTTCAGAGTCAGACCAGGTTACAACAGAAGATGTGGTTCTTGAAGAGGCTGCAGAGGCAACCACTGGTAAAGAGAAAATAGCTGGTGATCGTGTTAGTGTCACTCCAAAAGATGCTGAAATTGAAGTTGAAGAGTCAATTGCACATTCTGCTAAAGAGCAAGGTGAGGCACTAGTCTCAGAGACTGCACAGAAAGAGGAAGGACAGATTGCAGCGGACTCTGCTTTGGGTTTCACACTGCAAAATGCAGCTGTGGTTCTTGTGGATTTTAACAAAGTTCACCCCAAAATAATAAGCGACAGTGAGAATACAGAGGAAACCTCACAGTCTCAGGAAGAAGTAGATAAACAAGTAAATATAGGTGAAGACAAAAAGGAAACTAATGAAGATGAAGAGATGGAGCAGACAGAATCCCTGGTTGAAACCGCTGAAAAAGAACAAACAGATGAAAGTAAGACTACAGCAACAACATCTCAGGAGAAGGAAGGCCTAAACAGTACGGTTTCGGAGGAAACGTATGCATTTGCAGTGACGAATAAAGGGGAGCCGACGACAGAAATACTAGAGGAGACACCTGTGGATGTGGGTGCAGACAATACTCTAATGGCAGGCAGTGAACAAGAGGAGAGTGTGCTGGCAGAAGAAAAAGGGAAAGATGATAAGGTCGGAGAGATTACATTAGATGAAGAATCTGCTGCAACAGTGTCTGAAAAAGTGGCAGCAGTGAAAAAAGGTGCACATCATGGGGAAAGTGTCCAGGAAGGCTTATCTGAAGAAGAGCCACCAATTATTATAAGTAGAAGTCTCAGGAGGAGAACAATAACAGTCAAGTCTTCACCGCAGATAAAATCTAGTCAGGTTCAAAAATCTTGCGTGCAAGAAGAAATGAAAAAAGCAGAGGTAGACGAAGAAACAGACGTAAACAAAGCTGAAAAAACACCATCAGTATGCATATCTGTGGAGGTTGAAATGCCTAAAACCAATCCAGAGGATTCTAGTAAAGATGGAAAAGTGAGTTCTGTAATGGAGAAACAAGAACAGATTTCAGAGCAGCAGGAGGTAGAGGCACTGATTGCTGACAAAATTCCCGAAGCCGAGTTAAAAATATCGGAAGATATGGCTGATGAGGGAAATGCTATTAGAAATGAAAGTGAAGATAAAGAAAAGGGAGAAATGCCATCAGACACAGCAGTCAGTATTGAGGTGGAGGACGTTATAAAAGGAGAGGAAAAGGTATTAGAGGTGAAAAGCACTGAGAACGCTGAAAGTACGGATGGAGAGATGGTTTCACTTGTACGGGACAGTGCTGTTCAAGGAAAGTTGGAGATGCTGACTGGTAGTCCAGCTAATGTGGTAGTAGAGGGCATTACACAATCGGAGGAAAGAGAAGTGGAAAAAAATGAGGAGGAGGATAGTTCTCATACAAGTTTGAGCAGAACTGCTCAAGAGAATACTGAAGACGAGGCCTCAGGTGAAGAAGAGGAACTTATTTTCACAAAGAATCTCAGACGAAGAACAGTGACAGTCCAGACTCCACTGCGAAAAAAACGCAAACATCTCAGTACAGAAGTGGTGGAGACTTCTACTGAAAACCAACAGCCTGAGAAGGGGGACGCTTCAAATGAAGGAAAAACAGTGGAAGGCAGTGAAGAGCCCATTACAGCTGTGGAAGAGAAAAATGAAACAATGATCACACAGACAGATTCGAAAGACGAGAGTGGAGATGCCCAAGTGTCCTCTGAAGAGATGAGCAAGGAAATTGTCAGTATAGATATGCACGAAGATAAAAACACTGCTGAAACGGATGGAGAAATGGTGGAAAACCTTGCTGATCAGGAGAAAGAGAAGATGGAAGAGAGGACTGAGAATGTAATAAACGAAAAAGGAGACAGGGAGATTCTAGTAGAAGACACGAATGTAATAGAAAACAATTTGGAAAAAGAACCAGAGAAGGCAGATAAAGTGGAAACGGTCAATGCAAATCTTGAGCAGGAGAATGTTCAACAGCAGAATGTTCCGGACATCACTGAGGAGCAGTTGCTTGAGGAGACGTCTGAGGGAGAGTCAAGAATATCAGACGAAGAAAAGGAGGAAAAGGGGAACATGTCCACCACAGAAGAAATTCTTGAAGTGGAAGAGGAAGTAGGGGTTACAAGAAGGTCACTCAGGAAGAGAACAATAACTATTAAAGCTACCGCTGAAAGGAAATCAAAACGTCTGCGCAAACAAGATCAAGATGTAGACCTTGCTGACGATCCTTTTCCTGCAGACGAACCTGTGATGGCTCAGGCTACTGTAGAGTCGCTTGCAGAGAAACAAGCCACAGAAACTCAAGCCACAAGTCAAGAACAGTGTGACAGTGACAACGAGAGAGAAATGCTATCAGAAAAATCTCAGGAACATGAAAATCCAGAAGGTGAAGGAGCCGATGGAGAAACAAGGCCAGAGAAAGAGGAGGATCAGCAGGCCCAGCTGCAAGAGCTAATAAATGTGTCAACAGAAGAAACCGACACTAAGATAGAGGCTCAGGATAGTCATAAAGGTGAAGTGGATGACTGTAAGAAGGGGGCAGCAGAGCATGAAAACAAGAGCACAGAGAAAGGTGATAAAACACCTGATACAGTGCAAGATGTTGAGGAGAAACAAGATAATACAGAGCCAAATGAGAAGAATGGAGAGGAATGTAGTGAAATCAGTCTTGCTCTCAAGGAAGGCTTTACTCTGGAATTGGACGAGGAGGAAGAGAATAGTAGCCCAGAGAAAAACAAATTCATGAAAGAGACAGAAGCTTCGTTAATTGAACACCCAAATGTGGCCTCCACATCCATCCAAAACATGGATAGATATGAAGAATACGTCACAGGTCAGGAAGAACAACCTGATGTGAAGAAGAAACAAGTTCTTCAAGAGAGCTCAGCAACCGCAGCTTCACCTGATCAAAGACCAACAAGACGGAGCAAGAGATTTCTTAGGGAGAGTCCGGGTGAAATGGAAGATACATCAGAAGCAGAGGCAGTCATTGACGAGGATGAAGAAAAAAAGATATCTCAACAAAAAAGAAAAGCCATAGTTGACCTAACACCTCGAAGATCTAAACGCCTTGCAAGACCAAAAATGGTATAGTTCTTAGTCTGCACAGAGCTTGATATACATCTGTTAAGGGACCAAAATAATATACTGCAACTATACTATATTTGCATTAGTTTTGATATACAAAATGGAACTTATATTTTTGATTTCATTTTGTAGTTTTCAAACGTCATTTAATATTTCTAAGATATTTTGATATTTCCTGCTCTATTTTGTTAAGCACTACAAACAAATTGCTATGTATTGGCATATCTTTCTTTATTATCTTTCATTGTGAAGGTGAAATCAGAAGTGGCTCTGTTCATGGTCTTATTGTACAAAACGTATTTACGAAAAAGTTGGGACGCTTTCCAAAAATGCAATAAAAAGTCAAATCTGTAATTTAGTATGTCACTTGAACCTATTTTTAACAGGCAGTAGGACAAAAAAGATTTTTAGTGTTTTCACAGACAAACTTAATTCTGTTTGGTAAACTGATGCCTGCAATACACTAAAAAGTTGGGACAGAGGCGAGTTTACCATTGGGTCACATCCTCTTTTGTTTAAATTACACTTCTTAATTAAAAGTTTGAGAACTGAAGAAACAAATTGTTGTAGTTTTGCAAGTGGAATTTTGGCTCATTCTTGCTGTATTGAAGAATTGAGCTGCTCAACAGCCTGTGGTTGCCATTGTCTGATGCTCCTCCTCATAATGTGCCACACATTTCTAATAGGAGACAGATCTGGGCTGCAGGCAGGCCAGTCAAGCACACACTCATGTCTTCGAAGCCACACGTTTGCAAGTTGTGCAGAATGAGGACTGGTATTGTCCCGATCCCCCATACCATGGGCACTGATGCACCGCCAGAACATCACAGATACAGTTTTTTGCATATTGATAACGGTCTGGATGGTCTTCGGTGGTGTTTCTACAATGTATTTATGTGTGGCTTCCTCTTTGCATAATACAAGTTTAGGGAGCATTTCTTGATGCAGCAGTGGATTTTCCAAAATTTCTAATGCAGTACTGCACATTTAGCAGAGGTTTCACAGATTACTCCTGACTCCCTGATATCTTTTCACAATGTTATGAACTGTAGATGGTGACGGAACTAAATTCTTTGCTGTCATGTGCAGAGAAATATATTTTTTAAATTGATAGATAATTCTCACACCAGGTTCAGCACAAAGTGGCGCCTACAAAGACTGAGCCTCTGTCCCCATTTTTTTGGAGTGTGTTGCAGGCATTAATTTCTGAATTTATTAACGTTTACAGAACAGAATTAAGTTTGTCAGTGGAAACGCTGAGAGTATTTTCTTTGCCCTTTTGCCTGTTGCATAAAGGTTCAAGTGAATTACCAAATTATAGATTTCAGTTTTTAGTGCAATTTTAGAAAGACTTTTGGAAATGGGGTTTGTACATTCAGACAGAACATCACATATAATAATTGGGAAGTCCAGTAGTTTCAATGTATGCTGTGAGGTTTACAAATAGATATTCGTGCATGAAACAGCTCACCAAAAATCAGATTTTTTTCAAGCCACAAACATTGTCTATTGGCCAAGACATTTGTTCTTTAGTTTTGCTGTAGAGCTATAATACTGTTTATTTTTGGGTGTGTTACCCAAAAATGGTGTTTTAGCTACATTATCTCATAGCTCCAGTGCCACACTAAAGAAGAAGCATTTCGGCCAGTCATCTACGTTTGAGGTAAGACGAAAATAATGTACATTTTATTTTTCAGTAACATCAGACATCAATCATGTCTTGGTCAGTTTGAGTAAGAGGGAAATTGTATAAATATAAACGATTCTTTAAATTATACAAGCAAAAGGTTCTTCCCTTTTTTGTAAGCAAAATTATTTAAAAAAATATTTTCTGTTATATTCAGTGGTTTTAGGTTTCAAGAGTAATTTTCAAGGGACATATATCAGTAAAAAGCCATTTACTATGGTCTTCTGATGCAGAATTTGTATAATATTTTCAGTTACTGTGAAACTTTCAGAAATCTTTTGCGGTGGGTTCTGACTTTGAAGTTTGCTGCAGGTAATAGTGCAAGTTATCCACTGTTGTCCTTCAGGATAATTTTATGTAGAAGCACTTAGTTCTTGCTTAATTCTTTTTAACAGCAATTTAATGGCATTAAAAGCTGTGAAATATACCCCACAATGTTGACTTTTTTTTTCCTTTTCTCTTTGTTAAGCACAGCACTGTATTCTGGAAATTATGACAGACCTTAAATATCAGTGAACAGTCTTTTCCTGTGCCACTGGGAAGCGGTGGTGATATGTGTGATTCTTTTCCTTCTTTGTTATCTGTTAGTTCTTGACATTCTTTTTAATAAACATTTAAACTGGTTTTATCTGGGATGTGTCTTTGAGTCCATTATTTAGTATTGTTACTTGATTTAAATATTTATA
>JBBJLS010063808.1:0-12805 GCA_037577275.1 Bryconaethiops microstoma
CACTGAACTCACAAGATGTGAAACCTTGAAGCGAGTGGACTATAGCAGCGATCCTGTCAGTGCAGAACTGGGAAACATTCATTTTTTTGTAAGTCAGCAAATTTACAACAAATTCTGCAGGGGATCAAATAATAAAAAAAAATCCCGCACTGTCTATCAGTTGCTGTTTCCTTCCTATAAGCTCAAACCATTCTGCCATTCTTCTTTGACCTGTGGCATCAACAAGGCATTGTTGCACAGAGAACTTTTGCTCACTGGATATTTTCACTTTTTTGGACTGTTCTCTCTAAACCCTAGAGATGATTGTGTGGGAAAATACTCAGACCATTGAATCTGGCAACAACAACCATGCCATGTTCAAAGTCACTTAAATTACATTTCTTCCTCATTCTGATGCTCAGTTTAAACTTCAACAGGTAATCTTGACCCTAAATGCATTAAGTTGCTGCTGTGGGATTAACTGATTGGATATTTGCATTAAAAAGTAACTTAACAGGTGTACCTAATAAAGTGGCCAGTGAATACATTTATATAGTAAATGTTCCAAGAGAACCCAAGTATAGTGAAAAAACATAAAGTCATGATGTGGTAAAATAAATGCCTAAAAATGCCTATTTTTATAGTGTAAACCCTAAATAAGCCCCCAAATATACTCCCAAAACACTTTAATTTCATTTTAAACTCAGCTTAATACGTTACCCTTAAAGAAAATGTAAAGGTAAACCCGTATCTGTACTGTACAGTTTACACTGAACTCCTGCAGTGCTGAATGTAAAATACCAATGTTACCCCTGTATAGACTGTACTGTAATTCATGCACGTTTGTTTTCTTTGGTATAAGCAGGTTAAATACAGTAATAAATAAATTTAATTTACAGTAATGAAAATGCAGAGCTTTAAGAAAAACAAAACTAAAAACAGGAGAACACTGGAGATAGCTCCACTGGGGAAAATCTGGACTGCAGCTGCCACGGATGTGTCACAGGGCAGCCAATCAGCAGCAAGGAGAAATAAATAACATTCTCAGATTGGCCTCTAAGTACAGGTGACTGTGACGTCCGTTAAAGACTGAAGCAGTGACTGTATAAGTGTGGGCTTAATGTGTGTGTGTGTGTATATATATGTGTGTATATTTATATATCAGTGTGCAAAATACAGGGAGTCCGACACTCCCATTAAGCCATGAGACCCCCTGAAAGCCTCAAAATCAAAATTTTAAGGGGGTCTCAAATTATGTAAAAAAAAAAAAGCAGGACATCGCCTCTCTTCGTCCTGGAAACCTGGACGGCAACCACAAGAAGTCCAGCCAAGGCATATTTGGTCTATTCTAACTAAAGGTAAGAGACTATTTTTTCCAACTTTGCAGTGACTGAATTGTGATGATGGAACTGATTGTTGTGCATGAGATGAGTGTGTGCGACTGTGCGTATGTCCTTTCCTTCTTTGGCATACTGCATGGTTATGTAGGCCTTGTGGTTGGTTAAAGCAGCTTAGTTTTGGAGTTAGAGAAGTTGGTGTGATTGTGTGCGTGTGTGTGTGTGAAAGAGAGAGAGAGCCCCCGCCATGGTGATGTGTGGCTTGTTATAGGCTTTCTGTCAGCATCCGCCATGGTGCTTTTTTAACTTAAGTTGCTTTCACTTTGCTTTGTGTGTTCAATGATGTATCTGTCTGACGGTATTTGCTGTAGATGGATGATTAAATAATGTCACACGATCGGTCCACATACTGTAGGCTCTCATTTACAAGTGCACTGATTGCGAAAGGCATGGATCATCAGCTACACTGAGGGCTAACTTCACAACAAAGTCTTTTCCACAAGGACAAAAAGAATGCTGATGCTGCCGCTGAAGCTAGTTACCCAGTGAGTGAGTTAAATCAGGAAAGCCTTTTACTGAAGGACCGTTTCTGAAAAAATGCACGTTACAAGTTGCAGATATTTTGTGTCCAGAGAAGAAGAGCTTGTTCAGTAATGTCGCACTTTCTGCAAACACAGTGGTGGAGCGCATTAGCAACTTATCAGGTGACATCTATGAACAGTTATGTGACAAAGCGCAGACGTTCACTGTTTACTCCGTGGCACTTGATGAGAGCACGGACATTACAGACAGTGCCCAGCTAGCCATTTTTATCAGGGGTATCAATGATCAGTTTGAGGTTACAGAAGAGTTACTCGATGGGTGTCCAATACACGGGCGCACCACAGCCAAAGACATATTTCAGCTGCTGTGTAGCGCACTTGAGCGCCCTAGGTTGCTGTGGAATAGACTTGTCGGCATCACCATAGATGGAGCCTGGAAAAAAAACCTGGACTGGTAGCTAGTGGTGTGCGATACTACAAGATTTGGTATCAATCCGATACCAAGTAAATACAGGGCCAGTATCACCGATACCGATACTTTTTAATGGTTAAGATGGCTGCATCAACAAATTGCTAAATCTGAATGAATTTGACTGACCTTTAAGTGTTTTTGTGATTTTTTCCTTCGGATTAATAATTAGTTAAAACCTAGGACAGAATTTGGGCAAAATTATAAATAGAAAATACTTTATCATAACAATAACACTAGAAAAATAACAAAACAATTTTTCTTAAATAAAGCAAGTACACGAAATGATCACTCCAAACTACAATACAAAAATAAAACAAAATTTCTCCCCTTCAGTGAACTTTTTTCAGGCTTCTAAAAATAATTTAAAAAAAATAGTAAAAATACAATAAATAAAGTGCAATTAACTAAAACAACCCAAAGCCTTGAGTTCAAAAGAAATATTCTCAGAAGTACTTAGTGTTTCCACTGTAATTTACAGACTATCACAAATCAGACATCTCGCTGTTTCATTTACGGCCTGAAAATATCGCCATGTGTCGCTCCTCTTCCTCTCTGCCATTCCTCCGCTTCTTGTGTATGTGTGTGTGTGTGTGTGTGTGCACGCGCTCTGCGCTGTGTGTGTGCACGCGCTCTGCTAGTACTGAGTCACGTGACATTGCATCATCAAAATACAGACTGGGAGGAAGAGCAGAGTGTGCTGCTCCGGGCTGGACTGGAGAGACACTTGAAAGGATCGGTGCTAAAGTATCGATCTCGTTACACTGGTATTGATCAATATCAATACTAACGTTGGTATCGATATTATCGATATTTGGATCGATCTGCCCACCACTACTGGTAGTGCTGGTACAAAGGAAATTAGAGGAGGAAAATATAGATTGTTTTGTCACTGTATCATAAACCAACAGGAACTGTGCAGCAAATGTCTCAAATACGAACATGTTATGTCTGTGGTTCTGAAATGTATAAATTACATTAGGTCCAGGAGTTTACAGCACCGCCAGTTCCGAGCTTTTTAAAAAGAAATTGAGTCAGCGTATGGTGATGTACTTTATTTCACTGAGGTGCGCTGGTTCAGCAGAGGACATGTTTTGAAGAGATGTTTTGAGTTAAGAGCAGAGCTGAAACAATGCATGAAAGATTGCAGTATGAATGTTCCAGAATTTGATGATGCAAATAGATCTTGCATTTCTAGGGGATGTAATATAGGAGCTGAACATCCTTAACCTGAAACTGCAGGGGCCTAGTCAGCTTATCACAACAGTTTATGACAGTGTGAAAGTTTTCACCTCAAAACTAAAGCTATGGAAAATTCTACTTTCTGCAAAAAAATCTCAGCCATTTCACAACATGTATGTGTCTGCTATTGATAACCTGCTGCAGGAGTTTGATGAACGTTTTGCTGACTTTAAGGCACACCATTGCACTTTCCAGCTGTTTGCTGACCCCTTTTCAGCTGATGTGGAGAATGTCCCAAGTGTGTTGCAAATGGAACTTATTGACTTGCAGTGCAACAGTCTGCTAAAAACTAAGTTCAGAGAGGCACAGGGAAAAGCAGACATGACTGGACAATTTATGAGAGACTTGCCTCCATCCTTCCCAGAGCTGTCAAAAATGTTTAGTCGTGTGATGTGCCTTTTTGGAAGCACATATGTCTGTGAGAAACTTTTCTCTACCATGAACTTTAATAAATGCAAGTACAGGACTAGGCTGAGTGATGACCATCTGAAAGCTGTACTCAGGGTTTCGTCTGTGACCTCCATCAGGACAAAAGTAGCTCGAATATGTGAGCAGAAGCATTGTCAGGTGTCTGGGCAGAAGTAGAACAGTAGCTACATATGTGCCCAGGGATTTCTTTTTTTTTTTCATTTCAGTCCATTTTGCCAAGTTGGTTATTTTCATTTAGTGTCAAAGCAATAATAAAACTCCACTAAATGTTAAGTAGAAATATATATAAAAATGCATATTCTGCTGTTTGCATTTGTTTTTATTAAATATAGAAGGAAGTATTAATAATTCAAATAAATGTCCAGAAATATTACACCAATCAGTTTCTCCTAAAACTGTACGTCCCAGTCAATAACCCTTTATTTTTGTTTGTTTTGCTTTGCATTTGATGTATATTATACAAATATGCATACATAATTACATAATTACACAATTAATTGCAGGTAACTATGAAATGAAGTACATTTATAACTGATTTATATTGTGCATTTGTAGTTTTTAAAATTTATTTTCATGTAAAACAACAAAAAAGTTTCAATAAATCGAAGCTCTACAAATCTCCCCTCAAATGTAGAATCTATATGTACAAAAAGGGTTTCATAGTGTACACCAGAGAAACTATTAGTGCCATCATTCAGGACCATAAATGCCCGAATTAGTCCAAAAAAAAAAAAAGAAAAGAAAAAATGAATTGTGCTAATGTCTGCTACCCTCTTGACTGAAATGTATATTAGTGCAAAGCTAACCCTAATGCGTGGACATTTGGAAGAAAATCAGGAAAAGGCTACTTTTACAGTAATGCTAATTTCTGCATGCAATCCAATTACACTGCAGTTAGCGCTAAGCTAATAGTGATTCACAAAATATTTTGTCTGTTGTAGATTTAACACAGAACACTGTAAACGGCATTTGATGTTGTATGTGATGCTTGTAACAGACATTAACATAGTTGAGCTTGTGTGCAGACGTTTTACCGAGACTCCTTCAGTAAAGAGTTGTGGCAAAGAGCTGTAGCTTCTGTATTTCTACTATCCGACTGAAACCTAGTTTGTCTATGGCTCTTATTCAAAATCAGTTCACAGTGACATTTTTTTTCTCACAAAGTTGGCCCAGTTATTGTAAATTGTAAATTATTCTAATTCCTTATTATGCCTGTAGTTTATCTATTGAAGGCCTGAACAGTGGCTGAGCCCACTCTAGCTGTATCTAACCGGATACCACGGAAAAAAAATCCAAGTTGGACAATTTTCCATTGGGCATTTCCAGATTATAACTATTTTTTCCAACCAAAACATGATGAATTGAGACTATAATTTCTTAATTTAACACAGATTTTAAATACAACACATGTGCTGGTTCTATTAAATAAATATGAACTAAAAGTTACACAGATGCTTCAGTTCCTGGAAATCATTAGGCATTCTCTGAAGGCCTAGGAGGCGCCTGAGGGTTCCCCATTGGCATACATATCATGTGGACCTGGAATGACTGCCAAAATTATCCTGTAGAACTTTCTTCATCCGAAACAAACAGGGTTGATTCAGTTCAACCCAAATTTGCTGTGACTTTGGAGAGGCTATTTTCTTATTTCCATTTTATTGTTCTATTTTCTGTTCATCTCGGGGCTAAAAAAGTGACTGACATCTGTATCGCAAAAAGTTTCATGACTGAAAAACAAAATACAGCAAGAGAACATCTCCATTAAACATCAGTGCTCAGAGCCATACCTGCGCCGCATTTCGTTCTTTGTTATGAAGTTTGCATTGTTATCGAGTTTGCCATGTTTGTTTGGTTCTTATTTCTTATTTATTTATTTATTTACTTATTTATTTATTAAATTTTTAAAGAACAAGTCATTCGCATGCGGCTCCTGTCTGTGGGCCTGGAGGGCCTATGAGAAAGATAATGGCAAAAATTGCTTGTCATTGCAAAACAGCGAATGAATCAACATGCAATTTTAACCTTCATTAAAGCAATTTCTCCGCTGCCTCCACTCCGACAGGCTTACAGCAAAAGGCTTTTTAGAGACAGAAGAGAAAAGGTAACTTCTTTCTCTCTGGCACAGAACAAAAGCACGGCACATTTCATGAGGAAAGAAAAAGCCACAATAGTGAACATTAAACCTACATGGTTACTTCGTTAGTGCACAGCTATACACTGCCAAGCTTAGAGCAACACTCTGGTGTTGCCCGCCCTAAACTCTATCTGCTGCATCTGTAGCGAGCTGCTCATTACAACATCCAGTAACGTGCCACACTTAGCAAAAGACCACAAAACCAGTCGACTGGAAACACACTTATAATAGAAGACAATGTGCTGCTCATATACGTGTGAGAAGAACAGAAAACCCATCAGTTTGAAGCAAAATCATCACTGAAGCCAAGGGGCAGCTGCTTTCTGACCTTTCACCTAGTGAAAGAAAAGAAAATCTTTTCACTATAAACACACTTATAATACAGAAAAACCAGTATGAGAACACAGAGAGGGTTTTGTGTTTTCATTTCCACAGTGGTGAAAATCAGGCCATTGATATCAAAGCTATCCATTGTTCTCTAAACACACTTACTATAGAGGCCAAAGTTGCTTCAGGCCAATGGTCCTTTCTGTCATAAGTGTGTGAAGAGGTTATCTGTTCTTTCTCTAAGTCGAGTTAAATGTCAAAATTATTGTCCATGATAACATGCTATGTCCTAAAGATGCAGCAGATTAGGTTTAAAAATGCTGGAGTGTTTCTTTAACCACTAACTGTACCATTCTGTTCCTGTACAGGCAGTGATTTGTGTCCGTGTCTGCATGCAGCGCTGTACTGGATGTGTCTGTATGGAGAGAAAGAAGGCAGGTTTTCACTGAAGCTGAAGGTTTTTGCAGCTCCTGCTGCCTCAGGGTTCCCCCCGGGGGAATTAATTTAGAGGTAAGGGCCAGACTCCAGGGAACGGCTGACTGCAAAGATGACCTATTGACTGACAGCACAGCCTTTGAAACATACCAGCTATACACATGCATACAGACACGTGTGCACAAGAACACGGGCAATTATGGGAAAGCATATAAAGTGCAGCATGGACATGTACACACACAAACAGAGGTGGGTTTTCCTGCCTTTGAGAGGTGTTTCCATTGCAAACAATATTAACTTAGTCCTATGTTAACTATAATATTAATGCAATAGTATGGGCAGAACAAAACAAAACAAAAACACATACTTTTCCTCCAGCTCTAAATATCCTAGACGTATCTGGTGTATGAAGTTTGCTTCAATACTTTTGTACCGGAAGCTGCGCGGGATAAAGTAATTACCAAGTTACGGGGGCTCATGCTAACCAATTAGCATCATCACAAACTTACTTTAAACTGTGTTAAGCCATTGAGTAAATGGACACATTCATGTGATATATTCTGATATCGTGAGGCTGTTTACATCCTGCTTCAAGCATATATTTAATCTCCAGATCATTTCTCCTCCCTGTGAGTGAAGGAACAGGGTCCAGAACACAGAACACGCCCCACTGACCTTGGTTAGAATAAAAGGCTTTGGATGGATGGATGAATGTATGGATGGGTAGGTGGATGATGGATGTATGGACGAATGGAAGGATGGTTGGAAGGAAGGCTGGATGGATGGATTGGTGGATGTATGGAGGGATGGATGAATGGATAGATGGATGAGTGGGTGGAGGTATGGATGGGTAGGTGGATGGATAGATGGATGGATGGAAAGATGGGCGGATGGATCATGTACCATGGTTAGATTCCATCATCTTTTGATCGAGATTTAATACATTTGGCAAATGCTTTCATCCAGAGTGACGTGTGGTGAATGTAGAGTTAGGAGTGGTGTCCAAGAACTCTTATTGATGTTCTTGTCCCAAACACCAGTCTGCTTTATGGAAAAAAATTATAATAACCACTGCATTATACCATCTGCTTCTAAGAACCTCCTATAAACATGCCTTCCTATGTGTCAATACGTGTTACCTGTTGGTTCAGGGTTGCCTTACATATCCTCCAAACTGAGTTTCCATGTTTATTCTCTCACCACTCAGCAGATGTGTTTCCGCTAATGTGATTGTGTTCCATTTGTGGTGAAGATCTGTCTTTGACTGCCTCTAAATGTGGTTTGTAATTTGACTGTATGCCAAACACAGAATGTCTCTAGTGTCTTAGCCTGAGTTTTCACACTGTGAATGGGAATCCTGAAAATAACCACCAAGAAGGCATCTAGATGAGGTGTAAACAACCTCAATGCCTTGTTTTATCTATGTAATTTGCAAAGCTAGCCTACACTTTGACTGTACAGTCGTTTACTTTCATTTGTTTATTTGAATATAGTTTTAGTAGTGGTCACTTTCACCCACTGGTTATGTAACCCCATCATATGATGCTACGTACTTGCTTCCTCTGAGACATATGAGATGACACTGCATCTTCTCAAACTGCCACTAGCAGCTTAACAGGCTTGGAGAACACTAACAACTAACAGTTTCATCAGTTTCATCAGCAACTGGGGAGAGGGAGGGGCATTCCACCAATCCAGAGAGGGTGGAGACAATTATGTTCTTTTGGACTCAAAATCTCACAATGGTAGGACCAATGCTTAGATAACTTTAGTTTACTTTGAAAAATTATCTTAAACACCTTGCTGATAAACTGCACTTGAAGGAAAGGGGAAAAAAGATATATTTAATTTCTTTACATTTTGTTATTTTCTACCCCACCTAGACCCCTAAACACAGAAATGTTAAAATGTTTCATCATCCTGTGAACATAGTCACACACAAGCAAATACAGCCAAACACAAGCACAAGTGTAATCCACTGCACACATGCTCAATTATATGCACACAGTGAAGCACATCTGTGCCCCTTTCGTACACATATGTTCACATGTCTAAATTAGTTTATTCTGAATAGCTCCTCAAAAGAGGCACAGTGGCACATGCACACATACACACTCTGCATTCATTACTAACACAAAGCCCGTCTTACCTTGGGCTCTAATGCTTCCCTAGCTGCACTGGTTGATCTAGATTAACCCAGGTGAGCCTCTCTGAACCTCAGCTGTGAGGCCTATGGGGGCCTAAAAGCTTTCTGATGCTTCTACTACCCCCGGGCCATAAACCTGCACCCTGTGCCATCTTAACTTCCTTTAAAAGTGTTTTCTTTTATCGGTTAAAAAAACTTTGATTTCCTCAGTGCTTTTACTTTGTTTCCTGCTTTTTCTGTCTCATATTGTTTTTTAGTGCAATATCTTAAATGTCCAAACTGTGATGTCTAGATGACTGGGTCAGAGCATCTGAAAAACAGCATGTCTTGTGGGTGGTCCCTACCTACCAAAGGTGGACCAAGGAAAGACAACCGGTGAAACGGTGAGAGGGTCATGGCTGCTCAAGGCTTGTTGATGAGCATGAGGTCTGAAGACTGGCCCATTTCCTTCGATCCCACAAAAGAACAGTTGAAAAAGTTAAGTTAAAATGGCACAAGGATGGCAAGAAGGTGAGGTGGCGGAAGCAGTGTGATGCTCCAGGCAAGGATCTGCTGGGAAACCTTGGCTCCTGCATTCATGTGGATGTTTCTTTGTCATTTAGCACCTACTTAATAAACAGTGTTGCAGATCAGGGTAACCCCTTCATGGTGATGTTATTCCTATATGTCAGTGGCCTCTTTATGTAGGATAATGTGTCCTGCTATACTGCAAACACTGTTCAGGAAGGATTTGAGGAACTTGTTCAAAGAGATCAGGGCATCATTTAAAATATGGAAAAAAATGACACATTTTACTTTAGTCTTACAAATACTATATCATATATTACTTGTAAGGACAAAGAAAACTCATTGCATCATTTTTTCATATTATAAATAATACAAAAGTACAAAACTACATGTCTATGCCAGACAGGGATATAATTATTGAAATACTGACAAATAAAAAAAGTATGGAAAAAACACCTACACAGATCAATAACTGACCTGAAGGTTTTCAGTTAAGGTCAGTCAGGTGAGTCAGTTAATGGTCTCCAACCACCAGGAATAATTCATCTTGCACGCAAATCCCATTGTCTGGGCCGAACAATAGCGCAGGACAATAATGCTAACTTCGTTGGCGAAGGGCTGGGCTGTGATTTCCTGCTCTGAGAAGGTTCTGATTGATGGGGCAGGATCAACTTCAAATTATCCAGTGGGAAAAGACTTGCAGCCTTTTGTTTTTCGAGTGTAGATGAGAACGTCTGGCAAAAAAACGGCACAAAAGAGACAAGGTCTCGTCTGAAACGGACAACAGCTTTCCTCACACCTAATAAGCTGTTGCCGCCCTATCATTCCCATTGTATTGTGACTGAAAAACACAAACAGTATGGGGTCAAAAGACTCAATTAACCCCTATAAAGGAAAATAAAAAACTGTCCAGGGTTGTATTGAAGAGCTAGAGTGAAAAAAACAATGGAGCCCAGACTGAGATTACACAACAGCTGGAGCTCTGTTCAAGCTGTCTCGGTGAATAGATCCAATTGTGATGAGGAGATGCAGGAGAGAGAACCGCTGAGGGAACTGAGAGAGCACCTGATGAGTTTGGAGGTGGGAGTGCATACAGAAGCGCTGGTCAATTTTGTAGTGGAGGGCATCCTTTTATATTTGCATTCATGGGTTTTAGCAGACAATCTTTTCCAGAACAACCTACAGAAGTGCACTGTTGTCAATTTGCAATGCATCTATATTCTATTGG
Source organism: Bryconaethiops microstoma (assembly GCA_037577275.1). NCBI lineage: Eukaryota > Metazoa > Chordata > Actinopteri > Characiformes > Alestidae > Bryconaethiops > Bryconaethiops microstoma. The sequence goes on from JBBJLS010063808.1 coordinate 10,776, forward strand.
ATTCAGAAAGATGGGTCTGCAGTCTGCATTTAAAAATAGCATCCAGCAATAGTTACACATGAATGAAAGCACTAATAACTGACTACTGGATTCCTGTCATCCACAAACTGTACTGTGCAAAAGTCTTTGGCACCTATGCAAAGCCATTTTGTCAGCTTTGTGATAGTGATAGTGTCCTTCTGCTAGCAAAATTAACATTAGAATAAATACAAACAAATAAGCAAGCAGAAAAAAATATAAAGATTTGTTTTGTTTGTAAAAAACATAGTTGATATTTTGTGAGCTGGTGAGGAAAACACAGGTTCGGTTCCAGATTTCTCCTCGGTTACTCCAGCCGTTGTTTGGATTTGTGAAATTCCATCAGCAGCTCCTGATTTGATTTAATGAAGGACTGATTGAGTCAAACCAGGTTTCTGATGGAAACTACAGTAATACTGAACTTCCACAAGGAACACACTGATATACCGAACATAACATCACCGTTTACTGTAGAATGTTATTTGTTTTTATTCTTTTTATTTAGTATATTTAGTATATTTAGAGATATTCATGTAAAAAAAAAAAAACAGTCACTGCTCAACTAGTTTTTACATAATATTTCCGCAGGTGCCTGAGACGTTTGCACAGTAGCGTAATTAAAATAAAACCTCTTTTATAAGTAATAGAACACTAAACTGATCCTAGCTTTAGTGAACAGGTCTGATACAGAATTGCTGCCTTCATATCTGTATGACTTTCTGTACCTTCATATGAAAAACAAACACTGCTCCTTGATCCTAATCTGGACTGTGACGTCGGTCTGTTCTGTTCTTGGGCCAAATAAACCGAGACTGACTGGATTCAGCAGTAGCACATTACCAATGAACCTGAACTGTTTTAGGAACCCACACAGACACTCACTGGACTGTATCCGGTGAATCTCTACGAATGTGGTGGCGGGAACGGGGGCGTGTCCGTTAAAAACAGGAGGGAGTCTCGGAACAGCATCGTGGAAAACCTCTTCATCATCCGACTCCACCAGACTCATCACATCCGTCCTGTCCTCCTCTAAACCCCTGAACAGAAAACATGGAAAGACTTTAAACAGAACACTGTACACAGATAAGAGCTCCACTAATAACTGAATAGTACAGAATTGTTTAAAATAGCAGGTAAAATAAAATAATAATAATAATAATAATAATAATAATAATAATAATAGCAGGAGTAGTAGTAGTCATAGCAATCTCACAAGCAAATAGTTTTACTAGTTATTTTAATTACAAGTAAATTATATACTACTAATAATGCTATTATTAAAGTAATTTAATAATAATAATCATCACCATCACCACCACCACCACCACTACTATTAGTAGTGTTAAAATATTGTTATAATTGGTAAAATTACTGGTAAAAACAAGAAAAATGTATTGTTTGGGCTTGCATTATTATCACTATTGTTGTTGTTCTTCTTATGATGATGATGATTATTTATTATCATTATTATTCTTTTTCTTCTTATTATTATTATTTTACCAGTTATGTTTGAATAATCAGCATAATCATCACTATCATTAGTAAATAGACCATAACATAACTGACAAAAAACAATCATGTTTGCTTTTGCATTAATCTATTGCTTGCATTAATAACAATAATACTGATACTACTACTACTACTACTACTACTACTAATAATAATAATAATCATAATAATAACTGTTGAGGCTACAGATTAGTTCCTGTGACTTTGTTTAAACTTTGCAGTATTTATACTTACCGAAACCCAAGACCTGTGAAGAAGAAAGAAAGAAATGGTTTCAGTCTGAAGAATATGTAAACAGTGTAAGAGTGCAATCAGAGATTTCTCCCCTTTCTGACAAAGCTTTTAACTGCTACTTTGTAAAATCAACATTAGAATAAATGCAAACAAACCAGAAAGAAGTAAAAAGTATCAGGATTAGATCTGTTAGTAAAAGTAGTTGATATTGTGTGAGCTGGTGAGGAGAACACAGGTTCGGTTCCAGATTCCTCCTCGGTTCTTCCAGC
>JBBJLS010063829.1:0-12803 GCA_037577275.1 Bryconaethiops microstoma
ATTAATCAGCGTTAATTTATTCATATATATAAATATATATATATATATATAGGCATGTAAATATGAATTGCTTCTTTACACAGTCTCCAGCCAATCTCATCTAAGTAAATAAGTTTTAATTTATAATTTGGCGCATGTGTGCAACAATGCCAGCATTAGCTACTTGACCTAACATTGCTTCCCTAGAAACCTAAGACAGCTTATTAAAAGACAGACGATTAAAAATCATGAAGATGTGCCATTGTAACTATATTATACATTAATATGAATGGTGAAATAAAGTAAATATAATGCAACAAAAATATGATATAATCTTTTATCTGTAGGTGTGCAGTGTTTTTATTGGGATGCTGATAACATTTCCTTCTAATGTTCAACAGGTGCTCCTGTTATCATCTCCTTCCCTCATTTCTACCTGGGCGATCAGAAGTATGTGGATGCCGTAGAGGGACTGGAGCCCATTCATGAGCAGCACCAGACCTTCCTGGACCTGAACCCTGTAAGTATCATCAGGAATGTACAAATGCAAATAGTTAAACTAATGTAAAGTTTGATGTCCATCAAGTTGTTCAGTAATCTCAAATTATGGCAACTTCTGGAATACGATATACATAGATGCACAAATATATACACAGATAGTATTCATAAACATAACACTAATAACATAACAGTGACGACAACAACAACAACAACAATAATAATAATAGCAATAATAATAATTATTATTGTTATTACAATATCATTATTATTATTATTATTAATAGTAGTAGTAGTAGTAGTAGTAGTAATAATAATAATATTAATAAAAATGCGGTGGGGTGGTGCCCCGTCGCGCACATTGACCCTGTGATAGGCTCCAGGTCCCTGAGACCCTAGTATAGATTAAGTGGCTACAGAATATAAATGAATGAATGAATCATAATAATGATTAATCAGTTAATTTATTTTATTTAGTATTCGTTCAGTCATGCATTTATTTATTTTCTGTAGCCACTTAATCCTTACTGGGGTCTCTGTCTATACTTGATAGACAGAGAGCAGCATTTCAGTCAGTTTTTCACTGTCAGAACTGAACAACCACTGAATCACTAGTTTTCCCACTAGATCTAGTTCATATTTCTACAGAACACATCTGGTCTACTTCTGGAAAATCATTCCATACAGTAAATGGACCACAGGTAAATGTCAGATTTGGCCCAGGGTTCAGGCCATATCCAGCTTTTCATCTGGTTTGAAGCCTATTTGAAATCAGAAAGGCTGCTGTCTCTGACGTACAAATATTTTGATTCGCATCAGTGTTTACAAAAATTCTCTTTTAATACAGATCTACAGACTACCGGAGTTTATTTCCTACAGATATTTTCTTTTTAAATGAATGCATGTTATTTTCTTGTGCTTTTTTGTGATTGTGAAGTTCTTTCCAGATTTTGCAGTGACAGGTTTTTTTTTTTTTTGTGTGTGTGTGTGTGTGTGTGTGTGTGTGTGTGTGTGTGTGTGTGTGTGTGTGTGTGATTCAGACTACTGGTATACCGGTTCGTGCCTGTAAAAGAGCCCAGATAAATATTAAGCTTGATAGAGTCACTGGATTTCCGTAAGTACACCTCTTATCAATCATCTTCTTTATAAAATCTCATTTTTTGGCACAAGGGTTGTGTGTAGGTAGCTCTTTGTGGGGTGACTCCAAGATGATGAAAACATTAAAAAAAATTATTGTGGGAACATTTGACTGCTCTCCAAAAATGACAATATTTTTTTTCTCAAAACCTGCCACTTTTTGGGAGGATCTTTAACCCGCTTTTCTCCCCAATTTAGTCATGGCCAATACCCCCCCAAGTTCACGTCCTACCACACGATGCTACCATGCCAAGAGGTCGAAGGCTCTAAGTCACTTGAATTTTCTTTTCAAAACAGCATCTCAGTACAACACACTTGTAGAAGGACACCAAAAGCCAGTTCTGTTTCATCATCTAAAGGCTGTCCATATTATCATATCATCAGTAGTGATAGGGAGGAAGGTATTCAACCGACTTACAGAGAATTAATCCATTTACACTTTCTTCCAGAGCTTCCAAAATGTCTCTCAAACTGCAACCAGCTCTTCACTAAGACACAGTGTGACTTACTGTGAGCTGTAGAAATGAACAGTTTTCATTTTACACAGCAGTGTTTGTGCAGAATTGCGACTCTTCTTAAGGAGCACCAGCAAGCTTATGGACATCCTGGATTGCGTTTGTTTGTGTATTGTTTCTATTTATAAATACAAATTTGAATTGAAGACGTATGTTCAAACATAAAAATAGAAATCAAAAATGCAATGCAGAGTCCGCATGCCAGCATGACAAGAAGTGGGATTCTGGCTGAGAGGTGAAATTTGGTACAACTGTAGTCTAAAGAGATTGACCTCAGCATTTGGCTACACTGTGAAGTTTTGTTTATGGTTAGAGCTTACGGCAAGTCATGCTGAGTCCTAAAGCACATACACATGTCTGTGCCACCTTCATGCTCCAGTAATGAAGAGCTAGATGCAGTTTGAACAGGGTGAGAAGACCTTTGGGGACGTATTTATGCATTTTATTTGGGTGTCTGTTGACCTCTGTTAGCTTTTTTGATTATCAGCTGCAACAATAACAAAAACAACACCGCCCTAATGCTGGGAATCACCTTTGAATGTGTTTTGTCAATGTGAACTTCAAATTAAGCACTGCTTGGAAACACTCCACAAAGACAGCAACGGGCAGTGGTGTGTGAGTCTGTCTGTGAGTTGTGTCCTTATTTTGCTGTGTGTTTTGTGCCTGTCTGCAGTATGACCAGAACCTTGAACGGCACCATCTTCCCCGTCATGTTCCTTAACGAGGTGAGAGATGCAGTCTGAGAGTCTTTCTCTCATTAAATAGATTATATGAAACCTATCATCTTCAACACAAGACCATCAATGATGGGGTATGCAGAATACACTACATGGACAAAAAAAAAGTAAAAATAAATTAAATAAATTTAAAAAAACATTGGGCAATAATAGGGAATTTTTTCCACATTTGCTGCTCTAACAGTTTCTGCTCCTCTTAAGGAGTCTTTGTACTAGGCGATAGAACTTGACCACTGAAATTTACTTCCATCCAGTCAAAAGAACAATAGTGAAGTTGGATGCGGACCTTGGGTGGCAAGGCCTTGTTCACACTCTGCATTGCAGTTTGTCCCAAAGTTGTTGGATGGAACCAGATTTTCCCACATCAGACTTGGAAAAACCATTTCCTTCTGAACTTTGGGCTAAAGGTCTTGCTGAAACAGCAAACTGTTCTGAAAACCTGGAAGCACAGTTTTCTAGAATGTGTTTACTGTAGCATTAAGATTTTCCTACTCTGGATCAAAGGGGCCCAAATAATAAAATAGCCCCAGACCTCCACCAAACTATTCAGTTATAAAAATAAGAGAACACTGCAAAAATGTTCAGTTCCTCAGGTTTTATCTTTTATAGCTGCAAGTATTGAACTGAACAGCTTCGGTTTAGTTTTTAAGAACTGCTGACAGTATTTCTTCTAATTTACAAATAAAAATATTGTTCTTTAAAGCATCATTGTAAAGGAAATGACAAAACATCAAAATAAGAGAAATGCTGCAGCGATGCTACAGAACTTTAATAATTCAAAGAAAATAAATCTCTTGTTCACTCTTAAACAAAATGGCAAGAATTACCTTTGATGAACTTCTAGTAGTGTTTCACCATCCAACTGGTCTCATTGTGAGAGGAGAGTGTCGATCACAGCAGTGTTTTTATACTTTTCCTCATTAAATAAGATGTGATTCAGGTGATCAGTAATCAGTCCCTCATAAAGCAGAATGAGGTGTTTGTGTAGGAGTTTAACAGACACTGGACTGGAATGGTTTCACACTCAGAGAGACGCTGATTTAAAAGTAAAAAGCAGTGGTCTCTTTTTTTTTATTATTTCTGGAGCTGTATATTCGAGCAGAGAGGCCACAGCTTCGCTGTTCTTGGACCTTGAGTTTTTATTGCAGTGTGTCTGATTGTTTGATTGTATTGTAACCATTGCAATACTTGTCTGCCTTTTTATCACAGTCTGTTGTGATTGATGATGCGTCTGCAGCGAGGCTGCATAAGCTGCTGTCCATCGTCTCACTGGTCCCCAACTTCCCCTTCGTCCTAATCGCACTAGGAGTCATCCTCTTCCTCGTCAGCATCCTCCTCATCATCCGCTCCCGCCAGAAGAAGGTAAAGGATTTGGATGTGAGCGTGTGAGAGAAAGCGAGGCTGTGCGTGAGAAACAGTGTCAGTGCGAAGGACAAAGCTTCAGTGAAAGAGCAACATTATTTTCAGAGTTGCACTTTTCGGGCAGCCACTGTTCTGATAAAACCGCAGAGGAATGTGACATTTTAACATCGGGCACTTTCACGCAACCTCACGTTCCTGTCTTGTGACTTCAGAGTGGCTGGGCTGTCCGTTCATTTCCCAGAATGCCCCAGGCTACGCGTGGGCCACTAGCACAGTTCTTTTGAAATCTCCCAAAGAGTGAACCCATCACATCAACCCATTAAACATCCGCTGATGAGCCGAACTGGAACAAAAAAACTCCCACAGTTCTGGCAGGGAATGATAGATTAGATTCCAATGTGAATTGTTTTCATTCCTCAAGGACAAACACTGGCCCTGCACTCAAAAACAGGAACCATGACTAAGTTCTGTTTGATCCTGTTTTTGAACGACACCCTTAGTGGTAGTTTAACACACCCAGGTGATTTTCTTCACACTTAAAAGTGTCGTTAGCATCAGAAAAGACAACTGAGGACGGAAAAAGCTGAGGCTCAAGTAAACAATTATTACTCGCCACTGCCCTCTAAAGGTGACCTCTATTTCACCAGTTCAATGTTTATTTGATCTTTATTTTGTATACATTACCTTCAGTAATGTTGTGGGAGGAGGTGGGGAGGGAGGGGGGGGGGGTGCGTATTTTTTCCGTTGGTGGGCTTTCCTCTTTACGACTCTATTCTTATAGCATAGATTAACAAGGCGTAAAGCCACAGTATAGACAGTTTGTTCTTACATTCTTACATTAAAATTGAATGTGTGTGTGCATGTGTCATCAGACTCACCCTGAAATCAGTGGCCTAACATTGTGCCTTGTGCTTGCCTAATGATTTATTAACACTTGAACTATTCCAGTAACGCAAGATAGCAGAAAATGTCCATGTTTTTTCAACTCCGAACCACCTGATTCATTATAAATCCCTTTATAAAGTACCAGAAGAGCAGAATCATATCCGGAACTGGAACTGCACACCCCTTTTATAATATATAACCACTGTGAATGAACACTTTGCATTTTTAACCCACTTTTCTTCATGTGACTCTTTATTTAGAGGGAAGTTAAGCGCTTTGATTTTGCAGAAGCGTACTATTCTGGTCCTGTAAGTGTCATCGTTACTAACTCTTTCCATTAAAACACTGTCTCACATTTTCATCCCTCCCTTTAATCGTTGTGTATGATGACTTAGCTATGCAATTAGCATCATGCTAACTGGTATACATAAGCTTTTGTCACTTATTGGCTTCTGTAGCCTAAAAGCTTCACGTCTCGGCTGACTGACCACATTTGGGGTGAAAACTGTACATTTTGCTTTTTGACAAACTCTTCCTATAAACCAGTTCAGCCACAACATACAAAGACTAAGAACTATTGATTGTGCATTTAGGCCTGGTCCACACATACACTACGAAACCAAACCCCTTATTTTTACCCCTTAAAATGACTTTAATTTTGACCCTAATTTCCAGGAAATTAAGGAAAATTAAGGGGAAAAGTGCTGACTAAGGGGTAAAACTACTGAATTTTCCCCTTACTTTTTCAAATTTGCCCCTTAAATTATAGAACCTCCTGAATTACGCCTTAAATTTAAGACAAAGGGGTTTCACACTCATGCCTTAAATCTGATTTTAGGGTAAAATTAAGGGATCGGTTCACAAATTAATGGCCACTTAATTCAAATTAAAGGGTTTGGCGCATTTTCAGGGGTAAATTAAGGTAGGGTTAAGCACAGTTTAAGTAAATTGTGTTTCGTAGTGATATACAGACATTTTTAAAAACATTTCTTTCCTCCCTAAAAGAATTAACCTTGGTAATAGTCTTTTTCGCATGCCCATGTGAAACTAAACGTTCACATGGGCGTGTCAGCGTGTCAGAGGTGGTAACACATTCAAACATCTCAAGCAAAACATTATGTGCATGCGTATTGTGCAAAATATAGAGTGCAAATAACATTTTCTAAAATAAGTAAGGGCAGCACAGACTCAAAGTCTGACTTCTGCCAGAAAATAAATGCACGCTCTCAAGTGGCACAACTCTCTAACCGTTAACCCTATCATCAAGATTCTTTATTTGTCATACACACAGTTATACAAGTACAGCATGTGGTGTAATGCTGAAACATCTGTGGTATATTAAAGAGAAAGCCTAGAAAAAAGTAATAAAAAATATGTAGAAAAATATATGTATTTAGATGAACCATTACAAGTGTAAACAAGCATAAACAAACATTGCAAATGTAAGCAAGTGTGTGCATCTACAGAATAGAGTGTGCAGTGTAAAGTGCAGCATGCAAGTTGCTGTTGATGTACATAGACATAAATAACAGACAGCAGGTTAGATACCGTGAGGCAGAGAATTCAGTTGGTGTTATAACGGACAACTTAAAGTTGTGATAGCATGTCCTGGGCGTAGTTCAAGTGTCATGACGGGCGTGCTCGGGGAGTGAGGCGAGGCACAGTTGCAAGGTTCCCTTTTGTGGGTTTTATTACAAAAACACAGACTCTACGTACAAAAACATAAAAGGCACGAGGGCCTAAAACATAAACTAGACTTAAAACAGAGGACACAAGAGGTATGGGTAGTATGAGGGAATGTAATGGATGACCAGCAGCTAAGATAAGAATCATGAAACTTAAATATGTTACAGACAGAAACCAATCATTAAACACAGTCACTCAAACATAACTCATATACACAAACACACAAGCTTTTCAAAATAAGAGTCCTAATACAAAACTAAAACAATGGTGGCCTCTAGACATGACACCAAGCTAGTTGTAAAAAATTTGCTGAACAGGTAAAAAAAATATATGTTTTCAGATCTTTTTGGACACGTGTGGACAAGGACTTAATCAAAACACATAGATGTTATCTAAAACCTTGGGTCCTCACTCACCTGAACACTGTGGCATGTGTACACATCCCAGATATCACGACAGCTAATCTGAACCAGGTCTTCCTTGTACGCTGATTAAACCACCCTTTTTCTACCGTCTTCAGGTCTCTCCTTGTCATAGTTCAGTGAGTGATGTAATTTATTTCACAACTCACACCAAATGTGGTCTATCAGCCAAGATATGTTATGTTTGCTTCTTTACTTTGTGCACTGGTGCTATGAAGCTAATGTGTTAATGGTAATGGAAGGTAATGGAAGCTTATAACCCACCGATTAGCAGCACACAATCAAAACGAGCATTAAGTAAAACGAGTTTGTGTGTGTGGTTTCTAACAGTATACATTTTTTATACATTTCTGTGTTTAAAAAAAATGAACAAAAGTATGGGCAAAATTCAAGGCTGTTTTCGCTATGCTAATGTACTCTTGTTCATTTTTTTTTTAGAGTCATACAGAGTCAGAAACCACGTAAACAAGGCTATTAAATATTACTCAAACGCTTGAGACAGTTTAAGCAAGCGTGTGATGATGTGGGCATGATGATAATATGTATTATTTGTTAGCGACATTAGCTTCATAGCTGCAAAGAAGCTAATTTTAGACACCAAACATGTTTACCCTGATATCTTAAATAAGGGACCCATACCCATCATGTTATAGTTTCTCTCGTGTGCCTTTACCCACAAAAAAAAAATTCAAAAATGACTTACAGTCAGAACAAAAAGTTTTAAACGGACAGTTTCGCCTCTGTCCGTTTAAAACTTACTAATGTAAAGGACCAAGGCAGGCACATGTAAATGTGCTGGTTTTGTGACTTTACAAATAGTGAATTTAAGAGCAGGAAAATTGGGTTTTTGATGAAACGGCCCAAAAGTGGGTTTGTTTTTTGGGGGGTTTTTTGCGTGACTGAGTCGATATGTTTGTGTCATGTTCTTCTTCTCTTTCCCACAGATCACGGTAAAGACAGAAACGGAGTACTCCCCCATCAGCGGCAAAGCAGACGACCCGGCTGAAAAGAACGGAACTTATGTTGGCATGATGCCAGTTGAGAAGTCCTGAACAGGGTCGCTTCAGTATCTGTGTGTGTGTGTGTGTGTGTGTGTGTGTGTGTGTGTGTGTGTGTGTGTGTGTGTGTGTGTGGCAAAGTGCTCCCACAAATGCTGTCACTAATACAAGTTTTTAGATCAGCGCAGACTTAAAAGAGTTTATCAGCCAACTGGCGGATGAAGTGTGACATCACTGACTTTCTACTCAGGACAAAACATGGAGCTGTGAGTGAACAAGCAAGTGAGGGAGTGAGTGAGTGAGTGAGTGAGTGAGTGTCATTTGTACTATTTTGTGTCTCGAACGAAGCACACGGCAGGTCATTTCAGGTCACATCTAGGATCCGAGGGTTACATATAACTTGAGTATTTGCCATCGCGTTTTCTAAGACCACAGTCTCGAACAAGGAGGGTCTTCATTTCGAAGCTTTTGACACTTTTTTCCCTCTTTAAAAAATTTAGCTGCCAGTGCTAGCATGACTGAACCGAGTGCTAAAACAGTGCCTTGATGTATTTTTTCTCTTTTATAATTTTCAGAGAAGCACAACTCTATGTGAAATGCACTGTATGAGTCTGGTCCCATTTCCCATCATGTGATTTTAACCACAACGAAAAGAAAAACATTGATAACATTCCATAGGAATGTGTACATTAAAGGGGCAGTTTAGTGAATAATCACATTAACCTAAACTGTGTCTAATGCAGCTAACCAACAGTGGAATATTTTCCTTTTAGTTAGCGTGATGCTGACCATGTGCCAAATCAACACATTCTTCAACTTGTTATCTCAAATATGTGTTTCCTGGACAGAAGTACAGGCGATGTCTGATGTGATTTTTTCGCCAAACTGGACCTTTAACTTCATTGACGATGGGTTGGAAACTACTCGATTATCGTATATATCTGCAATTTAATTGCAGCGCTGTTGTTACTCAATAAGAAATGACTTTTTTTTTTTTTTTTTTTTTTTTTGGGTGGATTACATTAACATGATTGTTTATTTAAACAGTTATCACTAAATCTGCTCTGAGCAAAGAAAATATGTTTATTCCTGTCAAAATATTAGGCCAACTACATATATTTTCACGTTGCACTAAACAAAGCTCACTGTTATGTTAACATGCATCCGTTTTTAAATGTAAATGTAATGCCAGCATTTATCGTTTATCTGCAGTGGTCGGTCTCTTGGACCGTCATTTTTTTTTTTTTTTTTTTTCCGTAATACATGCTGATCCGATCATGTGCCAATTGTGTGGTTTTATGATTTCTATGAAGCTGTATAGGGGCTTTTCAAAAAACATTCAATTGAGTGAGGAACAGAATTCAAGGGCTGGAGCCGAGTAGTTCTCAAGTATTTGTTTGTTATTGTTGTATCCAGTCCACAACATCTGTAGCCCAGCCTATTTGTGTGAAATGATTGGTGATTGTTATTATGCTAAAATGTAAAAAGCAATAAACCTGAGTACTACCAGCCTCTGATGTGGGTAAAGCTAAACTCAGGTCCTTATACCTGTTCAGTGTGTTCAGTTCTGGCACTGTATGAGAAGGGGAACATCTTTGCTAACCTAAATCCTGATGGTGATAAATAAAATAATAATTATAATCTGGTAATCTCAGTGATTAATGGGCTCTCGAAAGCTGTATACAAACAAGAGGCTACGGAGAGAATTAACGGTGTTAATGGACATATTCAGAACTGAAGTAGTAAAAATACTTAAAAATATTGTTCATTTAAATTTTGGTATTTTTAAGGGTGTGTTTTCAACAACTCTTTCGGAAATACCAACAAATATTTGAGGTACAATGCTAATCGGCTCAGCCCTACTACGCTAGACTATTTATGGGGTCATTTTTTTTCCTCTTTGCAAATCAAGGTCCAGACTATGGTTGCATTCAGGCCAGCCAATTTTGCTGAGGTCATATTTCTGTTTTTGATGTAGTGATGCCTGAAAGTTGCTGAGGGCCATTGGAAAACTGACTCATTTCACAAAACTGACTCATTTGGCCACTGAGTATTTGTTCATTCGTGTTGTGAAGGAACACTAGCGAACACAAAGAGAGTGAAGATGAAGGTGTTTTGTTTTTTTATCTTGTGTGATTTATAAAGCTGTTTAGTGCTGACCATATCCGACATGTAAAAACACTGTTATTGTCAACCCTGTGCCATACTTGTATATTGCTATATGATGACGTATTGTGTGCACGTGCACAAAAAAGCATTTTCTTATAGGAATTTAATATAGTCAGAAGCGGACACAGACCTTGCAGTTGAAATTTTAGACCGCAAACATTTCTATACAAGATTTTGTATGTACATATAAAAAGCCATCCTAGGTGTTTCAAATAAAATAATAAATCTGTTTTAACTGGCTTGTGTTTGTGTTTTAATTTAAATTATGGCCTACAATCATAGATTTCAGATTCTATGTGACACCACTTCAGAAACAACTACCTTCTGCAGCCACTCACTGACTGCTTTCTTAGAAACCTCCTACTCATATAGTTAAAACTTGGCCATACAAGCTCCACAATAATTAATAATTAAATAAATGTAAGTGTTCCCACAGCCTCCCAACACTCAGCATGATCTCCCCTCCTAAAAAACATGACTTCTGGTTCTCTGATTTCACTATGAGGTTCCTACAGTTGACAGGTTACTATGTATGTGGATTTGTGTGTAGCCTTAACCAGCCTTCATCAGAAGTTCACCAGAAGCATCTCTGCCATCCCTACACACAAGGTAAACCCAGACTAGACTTTTCTCTTTTGTTGTTCCCTGCTGGTGGAATGAGCTGCCAGAGAGGACCAGAGCAGCAGAATCCCTCTCCAGCTTAAAAAACCTGAAGACTTATCTGTTCAGAGAGTATCTCCTCTCTTAATGCACCATTTATCTACTTGCACTACTCCCTAAATACAAATTTAGCTGTTAGAAGTCTCCTCTGGTGCTCCCACTGTCCTGAAATTTTAATGTGTAAAATTGTGAGTCGCTTTGGATAAAAGCATCTGCCGAATGAATGCAATGTAATGTTAACAGCCAAAGGCCCTGTAATAGTACCACCACCGTCCACTAGAGGGTGTGACCCAGAGATCAAAAACTACTGAGGGTTGGGGATCCCAAATTTCCCCCAATACGTTTCTGTTGGCATCAATATATCCATGACCAAAAGGTGAAACATTCTGCACCAACACACTCTGGCATAACTAATTTTTCTTCCGTTCTTTTTTGCTGCTGTTGTCGAGACTGGGAGCAATCAAGGTCCCACATGAAACACGGAGTATGGGAAGCTTTCTGTATGTCAACATATTCAGTTCAATTCAATTTCATTTATATATCGTTTTTCACAACCAAGTTGTCACAACGCAGCTTTACAGAGTTCAGGTCTGAGCTCCTAGTAAGTGAGTCAAAGGCGACAGAGGCGAAGAAAAACTCCCTCAACTGGAGGAAGAAACCAAGACTGAAAAGGGGAACCCATCCTCCTCAGGTCGAGCCGGAGAGAAAGAAAAGAGAGTCTTAATGGGGATAAATAACAAGAGAAGACCTTCATGAACAGGATTATTGACAGATAGGCCATCTACGGCTATGGCTAACAGAGTTGGAACCACTAAGAGTCCATAGAAGTAAATTTTGTTGCTAGATCTGCACACACATCCACCACTGTTCAAATTACATTCAGAGTCACTGTGTATTAGCAATAATCAGTCACACACACACACACACGCACACACACACACACACACACAACTGCTTATGTCAGTTTTCTTTAACTTCATTTCAAATAATTCAATCAGTTACATAAATAAGTAATTTAGAAGTGAACAGTTATATATACACTATTTGATTTATATATTGAATGGCATTCCAATCAAATTAATATCCCTACTGAAGTTATAATTTAATTAATATTAAGAAGTAAGTACTATTGTCCAGAATGTCATGGTACTATAATTATCATATAGGATAAAGAATTAATACCAGAATAAAGTTATACTTCAACTAGTTTGTAGATTACAGTATGCAATTAAATTAACTTATAGTAGTTAATAAGTTATTGTAGAAATATTGAACTACTGTTTCGTTTTAAATAGATTTTTCTTCTATTCTCTTCATTTTTGCGCACCAAAAATATAATAATTAGTGCATCATAATTAATTCTTACCATTTCACAACTCCTGTTTATCCCTTAAAATTGAGCAGGCTTTTTTTACTGCACTTTTAAGGTTGATATATGTAAATGCTCTTTTCTGGCCGGCTGTCCTGTGTTGCCACAGAAGGCAGCATGGGGCTGAAGCCCTCCTTCAATCTTTAGCACGAATGGGGGCTAAACTGCTATAGGAGAACTGCTGAATAAGGAGGAATATGTAAATGGGGATTGGTGACATCACAAAAACCATCATCTGAAAACGGGCTGTTTTTGCATCAGCCTTTGGTGGTGGTGGTGTTACAGTGTGGGCAGGCGTGTCTAGTCTATACAGAACTGCCCTACACTTTGTGAATTACGTCTGCCACAGCTCATAGCCTTATTGAGAATCTTCCAGAAATATCAAC
>JBBJLS010063840.1:0-12803 GCA_037577275.1 Bryconaethiops microstoma
TGTTGTTTTTTTTGTTGTGTGTGTGTGTGTGTGTGTGTGTGTGTGTGTGTGTGTGTGTGTGTGTGTGTGATAATTTCATCAGGTGTGTTTGTTTAAAAGTGAAGGAAGCCAACCTGACAGTGAGGAAGCTGGTTCTGGGTAGTGTTTGCTGTGTTATGTAATCAGTGTAAAGTGTGTTAAACTGGGCTGAATGCGACTGTGTGATGTGTACACACACACACACACACACACACACACACACACACACTGAAAATGAGCAGACCTATATATCTGAATGCAGTGATCTGATGTGTTAACTCATGTGCAGTTTTAAAGCATATCACTCAGATTTCCTCCTCATTCGTCTCTGTTTCCTCACTAGATTTATAGCATCAGTTTCATGAGGTACTTAATGCTGAAATTTTTTCAAACTTTTCTCTATTTCTGTCTGTCTCTCTGTCTCTCTCTGTCTGTCTCTCTGTCTCTGTCTGTCTCTCTGTCTGTCTCTGTCTGTCTCTCTCTGTCTGTCTGTCTCTCTCTGCCTGTCTCTCTCTGTCTCTGTCTGTCTCTCTCTGTCTCTCTCTCTCTCTCTCCCTCCCCCACCTTTCCATGTTGTCCATTATAAATCAGTGTGATGGGTGAAAGGCTCTTCTAATTCTGCTGGGTTCTTTTGTTGGGAGGGAACTTTCCACCCCAGTCCTGCTGAACGGAGGTGGTTGAGACAATAGAGGGGGGACAGCGGAGAACGGTCCGGAATCATCTGCCGACTCGGCCGCACTGGAACAATCCGCTGTGTAACTGTAATCAATGTGCTTCATGAAGCCTGGCTATTATGGGACAGTTTACACAAGAGGATGGAAACTCTCCTCTCTCTCACTCCCCTTCTCTTTCACCCTCTCTCTCTTCTCTCTCTCCTCTCTCTCTTCTCTCTCTCACCTCCCCTTCTTTCTCTCTCTCTCACCTCCCCTTCTCTTTCTCTCTCTCGCTTTCTCACTCTCTCTTGCTTTCATCCTCTTTCTCCTCTCTCTCGCGCGTTCTTCCTGTCTCTCTTTCACCGCCCCATCGTCTTCTCTTGCCCTCTCATTTCTCTTGCCTTTTCCCCCTCTTGTTTTTCTCACTTTCTAAACACTCTCTTCCTCCCTCTCACCCTCTCTCTCACCCTCTCTCTCTCACACTCTCTCTCTCACCCTCTCTCTCTCACCCTCTCTCTCGCTCTCTCGCTCTCTCTCTCTCGCTCTCACTCTCTCGCTCTCTCTTACCAGCTCACTCTTGACCCCTCAGTTTTTCTCACATTCACACACTCCCTCTCACCCTATCTTTCTCTTACTTTCTCTGTGTGTTGCTGTGATCTTAAATGATCTGTTCATGACTTTTGATGCTGCACTGTATCGACCTGGACATTTTCCAGACTTTTATTTTTCACTGAGCTGGGCTCAAAAAAAAAAGGAGATTTCAGTTGACCTGACTGGGCCAGTGACCAGATTTTCATTTGCCCTTGCTGTAATTCATATTACTCTCAAACATCAACCATAGCTTGTTTAGCTTTGTGCTTTTGAAGAAGCTGGTGTTTTATAGTCTTTATTGCATTACATAAGTATACCCAACTGCTGCAGCAACACATAGAACTGGGGATTTTCACCAACTTCATGATAGAAGTGTCCAGATACGATCCAATGACAAATTACACCTAATGTACAATGTGATCTTTAGTGACTGTTTTTTTAAATTAATGCTTTACTTTACTTTGTTTTCAAGTTTGACATATATGATATTTAAAATAGTTCGTATTGGGGTGGCCTTCTAAGTAACTATAATACATGTGGTTCACTCTGGTGTTCCAGTTCAACTGTTTCTTTCAATTATGTTTGTCTTATTCAATAGATTCTCATTCTCTGGACCAAGTTTTCAACAAATATAGTACCCATTGTGCCATCCTGGTCATATAATTAATGTCTTGTGTGTAATGATTTGTTGTTTTTAATGTTAATTCATACTTGCAGAGGTTTGCAGAACATTCTTTTGTTGCTGTTTTGTAGATAGAAAACATCAAAACTAGTTCTAAATTCTATAGTCTATTGTTGTGTATATGGGTAAATATTGCTAGGCTTACACTACATGAGTATTGGGATGCCTGAGAATTGCACCAGCAGGGACTTTAATGACCGTGCATTCAAATACATAAACTTTAATATGGTGTTGGTCCCCCTTTGCAGCTATAACAGCTTCCACTCTTCTTGGAAGACCTTCCACAAGATTTTGGAGATTCTGTGGGAATTTGTGACCGTTCATTCTGTAGAACATTTATGAGGTCAGACACTGATGTTGGACGAGAAGGTATGACTCACAACCTCCGTTCCAGTTCATCTCAAAGGTGCTGGATGGGGTTGAGGTCAGGACTCTGTGTGGACCAGTCAAGTTCTTCTGCAATGAACTCATACAACCACGTCTTTATGGAGCTCTCTTTGTGCACTGGGACACAGTCATGCTGGAAAAGGTTCTTCCCCAAACTGTCCACAAAGTTGGAAGCATGGTGCCATCCAAAATGTCTTGGTCTGCTGAAGCATTAAGATGGCCCTTCACTGGATTTAAGGGTCCATCTGAATTCAATAATTAAGAGGTGTGACCCAATACTTTTGTCCATATAGTGTATTTTGTCTTAATACAGGCGTTTGGATTTGTTGATCTTATTGGAAATCTTTTTAGCTGCAGATTGATCACCCACATGGATGTCACTCACTTTTTCAGCCCCTTTGGGAAATGTCCTGTAGATGAATATTACTAGTGTACACACACACACACACACACACACACTAACTATTCTAAATTTATCATTGAGTGGTTGTCAGCCCCTCTGAGCAGCACAAGGCCACTGAGCTGTATTTGTGGCTGGTTAATCTGCTCCCTGTCTCTTGTCCTCTCTTGGGTTGTTTAATGAGTTAGAAAATGGTTTTCGCCCTGGAGACTGACGTGTTCCTTGAGACTGTGAAAGGTCATTGGCTGCTCGGTCTCCTGAGGCATGCCTGCCATCCTTCTAACTGGCAGCAAACAAAGCAGCACACACACGTTTATAGTTTTTCCAGTAGGTAGTGACTTAAATGACAATATCGTGATTAAGCGCTTTTAGCCATGGATTCACCAGCATAAAGTGATGAATGCCATAGAAAGTCCTTCCCACTGCCATCAGAGCTAAAACTCCTTCCCCCTCTAACACACCCACGTAAAAAGCTGTGTGGTAACCTGCTGTAACTCAGATGTGCGATTTCTTATGTGCTAAATCATTGTCATTACATTTTTTATCTTATATTCAATAGTCTTACTATGTGCAGTATCACTTTTGTCAGTATTGCTTATCTACTATATCTACTTTTATCTTTTTTTATGTGCAGTAAGGGGCTCCAAACCACTGCTTGTGTTAACTAGTAAATTACTGATCAGTAATTTATTTATATAGTGTTTATATCCACCTCATTTTATTTGGGTTTTTATTTGTCTTATGTTTGACTTTTATTTTTACTTACTCATATTTTATATATTATTTTGTTCTTGTCTTTGTGTCTCTGTGTGTCTCTATGCAGTCGTAACAAAGCAGTTTCCTCCAGGAATAATAAAGTTTTCAGAATTTTCTCTTTGCTCCAGTAGCAGCCTCTACTATTCTGGGAAGGATTGACACTAAATCTCAGAACATTGCTGAGAGAATCTGATTGCATTCAACTACAGGAGCATTAGAGAGAACAGGTACTGATGTTGGATTGGTTGTGGATCACAAAACCATTCTAACTCATCCCAGAGATACTGGATGGTGCTTAGTCACCAGTTCTTCTGCTCCACAACCCAGCGCTGTGTACACCACAAGCCGACTCTTGGTGTACACAGACTCTCGTGCAATTCCATTCCATTCCAGTCAGAATCAGAAAACGTCTTTGATCCTAGAGGAAGTTGCTTATGCTCTGACTGCACAGACACTCAGGCACCAAGACAAAATCAATATAAAATATAATATAAACATGTAATCAAAACTCTACTGAAAATTCTCTGTATTATACACATTACGCTATATACACAAAATGCTGTGGCCAGTAAAAGAGGTGGATATAAATACTATAGATAAATAAGTTACTCCTGAAGTAGTTCACTAATTAACACACAGTGGTTTGGAGTTGTTCTCTATACTGAATCTATTATTACACGTAATAATGACATATGGACTGCTATTACACATAAGATTATTCCACATAATTAAGTTATTGCATGTAATGATGATGATTTGCCAGTGCTGTTCTATGGAGATTGTACAAATAGTGTGTGCACATTTGAACATGTCAGTTTAAGTAGCTGGATTCACTAAATAGAAGATGGATAATTTTGTGTAAGGTTCCCGTTTTCAGGAAAGAGTGTATTTTAATCCAAGCAGTTAGGCGAATTTTATTGAATTAAGTTGATGTTTTTTAGTTTGCCACTACTGTTTTATTGATTTTAATGTTATTGAACCCCAGCAAGTGAAAATGATGCTTGAAATGTGGTTGTTGAAATACATTCTGTGTGTTTGGAGAATTCAAGGCGGCGGTTCAGTGAATGTTGAAGGACACAGGAAGCAGCCGGTGGGTCTGCACTGTCACACTGTGCTTCCTCTAAACTCCTGCTGACTACTGACTGCTGCCTGTGGGGTTACTTTGTGTGTGCGTGTGAGACTGAGAGACACTGGGAATGTATGGAGCTTTCATTTTAAAGTAATGTCTCAATACCAGTATGTTGTCTGGTTTTGTTTCAGGAAACTTCTATTTTTCCGGTGCTGGATTACCCTGAAAAGCTTTTATTAGAAACACTTATGTAAAACGATGCGTTTAACAGTAGGATTCACTATGAATGCTGAACTGAGCTGCTTGATTCCAGTAAACGCACACTCCTCCTTCATTTCAGCATAGTGAAGAGGAGACATAGCTGCATTAAGGGTCTGTAACACTGCCTAATATAAACTACATACTGAAATGGCTTCTGAAGCAGAGACAACCAACAGGTGTGTGGGTCTGAGAATGTGTGAAGAGTTACATGTCATGTTATGGATCCTTTAGTGCAGATAGTGTGACAGCTGTAGAATCTAGGGTGGGGTGATGTGGCGAAAATATAGAATTAGAAATAGTTTCAAGTCAAGTAGGTGTTTTAATTGTCCATTCAACCATATACACAGTACACAGTGAAACGAAACAGTGTTCCTCCCGGACCATTGTGCAGCACAAAGAACAAAAACAGACCTACAAAGAACAAAAACAGAATACTACAAGACTACATAAGTGCAGTCAGGACAGGACTGCAAGAAACACAAAGCACAATCATTTGCAAGATAACATACAGTGCAGTCAGCAGGAGATTTACAAGGTAAGCTGGCAAGGAACAGACGAAAACGAACCAGTGCTGCCAGTTTTTAAAGAAATGATGTGGAAAAACTACGGGTAGGAAGTACTGATAGGAATATCATAGTTACTCAGTGAGAATCAATTACTTGATGAAAAAACGATTGCATTTTTTTTTTCCGTTTGATGAATCGTCTTAAACAGGGTATCCACAGGGCATCCGTACTATAAAGTCATTATTAGCTATTAGCACACAAATTGCTTTTTTGAGCATCACTAAAAGAGCGGAAACTCACAGACATGATCTCAACAAATGCTTCCTTTTCGCCAGCACTTACAGTTGGCTGGGAGAGATCCAGCAGGACTGGAGTTTGACTGTGCCAAGTTTAAAATCATTGAACCATTCGGTGCGACCCATTTTGCTTCCAATGTTTTACTGTATGGCTGTTTTGCTTAGTTTTTATACATCTATAAATAATGGGAGTGGCTTAATTACTTGAACTTGGTTCAGAGTGTTGTCCACAAACTTTTGGCCAGTCAGAACAATGGATCGGAAAAACACAGGCCAAACATTACTCACGTTGTTTCACCAGTGTACTTTTCATATATAGCAATATATCATAATGCAATATAATCTCAATGCTAGTATTTTTATTGTGTAGTTCTGGTAGATAATGTACTTCTACTTCGTTTTAATGATGTATTAATAATTCATTTTTCTCCGACCTCTAAAATGGCAACACATGTGACACCGAATTTCAGTTTCAAAACTGAGTGTGATCTGCAATTGGGAGGAAAAAGGAGTTAAAGTGGTATACATTTCTGCTTTTCTAGTCGCACATCACACACTCCAGAACCATTTGACCTTTCCTTTGGCTCATGGCATTTAGCTGATTGTGTTGTTTTTTCTAGGACCTGTTGTTATTTCTCAGAAAACCGTCTCAACTGTTCGCCTTCCGTTCCCTGACGTCCTTCAGAAGCCTGTCCTGAGTGAACTGGTGTTGGGTTCCTCCCCGTCTGCCAAGAGCTGTAGGCTGGGATTGCGTGTTGAAGTGTTCACTCTCACTTCTCTATCAGTGCTGTAACTGAGGGCACTTTTGACCATGAGTTCACGGCCTGGGTGTGAAGTGTTTTATGGAGGGATAGTCAGATACTCAGTTTTAGTTCTGTGTAATATGGACAATATTAAATTCCACTTAATATTAAGTTGACGCAGTCAACCAATACATAACAAACCGATTTAAATGTGAATATGAATGTTGGAAGCAAAACATGAAGTGAGTACTGCACAAAGAGCCAGACTTTCTTATAATTTGAATGTGGTGTTGAACAGTTCTCCAGGTTTCCTGAAGGACTTTCAAAGGATCTCTTTTTCAGTATCAAAAGTGGCTCAGATCCTTGTACACATTTTCCTCGACTTCCAGAAGCAACAGTTTACTTGTATATTTCACTCCTTCACAGGAGCCACTGCAGTGGAAAAAAAACAGTGTTATTTGCTTCACCTGTCGGTGGTTTTAATGTTTTGGTTTATCTTTGAAAATAAGTATTACATAAATTTCCCAATAGCAATTACCGTCTGATATATTTTGCAGCCCTTTACAGTACAACAGACACTGTAAAATACTGTAAAATAAGAAAATGGTAAAAGTGATGATTACTAGGCTTAAGTCCAAGTAATCTCTGATATTTCTCTAACATCCTCAGACTCAGTGTGTGTGTGTGTGTGTGTGTGTGTGTGTGTGTGTGTGTGTGTGTGTGTGTGTGTGTGTATGTGTTACAACCTTGTCTCTTTGTGTGGATTAGTGGGTTGTAGGGAGCTTGTGTAATCGTCTGAGGAGAGTGATGGCATTAATATTGGTTTTTGTGTGTTTGACAGCAGGTCCAGGAGAAAAACCCACACACACACGGCTCTTGCCCACCCAAACACACCCAACCCCCTCTGAAAGCTTCTTATTGTACCTCAGTGTGGAAGAGGGGGTTGTGGATAGATTGAACCTGGATTAATGGGTCTCACACACACACACACACATATAGCATCATATTTGTGTGTATATTTCAACATGTATTTTGTGTATATTTACTCTTTTTTTAAATTTATTTTTATTGTCTCTTCAGTGTTTCTCAGTTTGTATATGAAACCAGTTGGCTGTAGTGCCACAGTGCACCAGCTTCTCCTTTTCCCCTGATCCCACTTTCTCGCTCTCCTCCCCCTCTTCTCTTCTCATCATCCTTTATTGAAAGGTTGATAATCTGCCTCTCTCTGCACTGTGTCGGCTTCTCAGACTCTGAGAGAAAGGGGGGTGTTTATTTGTGCCAGTATGCACTGGGTGCCCCTAAAATGCCCCTTTTATGCGGGTACACGGCGGGTCTGGGGGGTTCTCTGCCAACCCAAACACTCAATGAGCTCTTTTGCTCCTGCTTCTCTGCCTTTGACAACTCCCACAATATTTAGCTTGTTTTTTGGGGAGCGGGCCTCCACTTTACCCGCCCTACGAGTCTTTCAGCTAATGAAGGATAGAAAGGAAGACAGCCGTGTCACTCAACAAAATAACCGCTCTTACCCACAAAGAACACTGATTGAACATCTGCCAAGACTGAGTTTGAGTCTCTTAATTAGGTGTGTGTGTGTGTGTGTGTGTGTGTGTGTGTGTGAGAGTAGGTATAGAAGTGCTGTCAATGTGACCAAGCATTTTAATCATCTAAAAGTGAGGCCTGTAGGTCTAGCAGGACTCTTCAGTGATGGAGGAAAGCATGGCAGAAGTTACATTTGATAAACATAGTCAAGTCAATGTATTTTTATTACGCACACAATTATTAATTATTAAGATCAATCAGTTTTTAAACCGGGTTAAAGAATGTCGATGTAGGGAGCAGACCTAATATCAAGCTTTACACCGTTCCAGAGTTTGCAGCAGAGAAAGAGCTAGCTCCAAAAAAAAAAAAAAGAGCTAACTCCAAGACAGTTTGTGATCATGAGAAGCAATTTACTGGAGGATGTAGAGAGCAGAAAAGAGAATGGAATGAGTTTTGGATGATGATCATTTCTTTCTTTCTTTTTTCAGGTTTCCTCTCAGTATTGCCACATACAGCCTCTAGAGCACAGAGCTAGAATTAGGGTTGGGAACTAAAAGTAGGAACCATTGCTGATGAAAACCATTGCTGGGACATTCTGAATGTTCAAAATAAAGATATTTTTGTTTTTTAAACATTTGTTTTCCTGTTTTGTCTTTATGGAATCTAAGTTGGGGATTATAACAATAATAATAATAATAATAGTAGTAGTAGTAGTAGTAGTAGTAGCAGTAGTAGTAGTACAATAATAAATATTTTTATTTATAGAGCACAATTTTCAAACTCAGTCACTTTACAAAGAACAAAAAACAGCGATAAACAGACGGCAGTTAATAGAAACATGTAAACAATCCAAATTACAATGACACAGATTACAGTAGCAGGAAAGAATAAATAGAAAGCAGTTTCAAGATTCATAGCACTTAGAGAACTTTTACGTTTTTAATTAGACTTTGAAATCGTGTAATCCACTGTTGAGAAACAGACCAACTCTAAAAAGTGCCAAAAGTGAAGCAAACAAACAAATGCTTGGCAAACAAATGTCACACCATCAACTTACCGTGGTGACAGAGTGATTACCCCAAAGTTTACAGTGTGGTGTGGATTAAATCTTCATTTATTTTTAGGGATTTAGCTGCTGGTGTTTAAGGATCAGACGTTTTCATGGGGTCTCTGTTTGACTGCTCAAACTTCATCAGGCAGCAGGAGGGCGGCTAAAGCTGGAGAACGTCTGATGTGGTGGACTTTCAGATGAGTCTATCTGGATTTCCTCCCTCTCCTGTGATTTCTTGCTTCATGAAGACTCTAATAAGTCACTTGTTAGCTGCGATAGTAGTTTGGTACTCAAGTGTTGTCTTTCAGCCATCATACCCAGAGATAATCGGTGCAGAAAGAAAACACCAGTGTTGTATAGTTTATGTAAATTCTCCCCACTGTGTTTGGTTTTTCTCCAGACTCTCGCCTTTGCCCCAGACACTGTGCTCTCACTCTCACCTCGTTTCCTGTCTGGGTCTGTTCCTTGTTCTTCATATGTGACATCACCTTCTGTCTGTGCCTGAACGTGCTCTTGGTCTACAGCATCAGCTGTTTTGGTTGGTTGGTTTGTTTGTGTTTTTTCTGGGTTCTAGTGCATGCAGTCGTGCTCTTTGTGGCCGTGCTCTAAACGTAACCAAAATAAGACCATTAAAAAATACAGAAACCCCATACAGAAAGCCTTTTCATGTGATTTGCAACCCTCAATTGTGACCCAGTACAGCTCCAAAACTGGTGCATATGGATGTTATTTATTGCATATTAAGATTAGACATTATGCCAAATTAAAGGGTTTATCCTAAGAGATACAGTCTCACTGTGGCTCTTGGATGATGAGATGAAAATGACAGCAAATCCCTACTGGATACTCGTAATAAGCATTTAATCGTAATCATCTGACCTGATGCCTCAGTTCGCTCCATTAATAAACATGTGGTGACTGAGAAATTAGAAAACATTCAAAGCTCATTACTCTGCAGTATATTTTGTGCTGTTTTGAGCTGTATCTTGATATGTAAGCTTTTAGAGTTTCCTACAGTGTGATTATAAACATTCCATGTACATGTTTAGTAGCAGGGTTAAAACCCCACAGATTATCTGGATAGAGGAACGCTTTAGTTTAGATCCAGTAGGCAAGGGTTTGGTGTCGGTGCTGTATGACAATATTCAAAAGTTCTCATCTCCATCACTTATCCATTTGAAAAGACAATGGGAAGAAGAATTGGGAATTGCAATATCAGAGATGGATTGGCAGACTGCAGACAAATTGGTACACTCTTCATCTATGTATTAGGCATGGGGTGCTGCAGTTCAAAGTGCTGCATAGATTATTTCCCTCCAAGTAAATGGGCAAAATCTGACCCTGGTTCAGAGTCATTCTGTGGTAGATGTAAGCAGGTCTCTTAGCAGGTGTGTGTGTGTGTGTGTGTGTGTGTGTGTGTGTGTGTGTGTGTGTGTGTGAGAGTGAGGAAGGGATGGGTGATGTTCATGTGTGCCCATGTGTATGATGTGGCTCTTTGCAGTAACACAGTAAAAAAAAAAATGTGGCTCTTGGTCTCTGACTGGTTGGCCACCCCGATGTAGTCCATTTAAAAGTCTAAATATTTTAATCTTCAATAATTTAAAGTGTGGGTGGATCACGAAATAAGTGGGCGGAGCTAAAATGCTGTATCAAGAATAAGGAGACGCATTGAAATTTGATGATTTGAAAATGGGCTGCTTTTGTAGCTTATTTTCTACATATGGACTGAATGGACAGGGGAGTAAAGGAACCATTTGAAACAATATTAACATATTTTAAGCCTTTTTATTTCCAGAAAAGTGATTAAATTGGCATTTTAATGTTGTGAAAGGCTTCGTAATTGCAATATGTAGCAGTAAAATTGCAATACCGATATTGTCCATATTATGCAGCTCCATTCGTCACATTTATAAAGGTGTTCACTCAAAAACTGGGATCACACACCAACCTGCTTTTCAGATCGTTTTCCCGTTTTCCTGCCTCTGATCTGTTGACAGCTCCTCTCTGCAGGTCAAATGTTAAGTGTAGCAGCGCACTTTGGTCGTTTACCTGACTGCACTTTTGGTGTTTGATTTCATTCTGAAGTGCTCAGTCCCTCTTCTCTTTCACCACTGACTGTGAAGGTGAAAACTGAGCTTTCTGATGGTCCCTCAAGCAATTACAGCTTTTAAAGAACTCTTCCGGTGTCTCTGAATTTCGTCTGGAAGGTCTTTGACAGAATTGTGAAGTAGAGCTGAGGTCAGATTCGTTCTAGAAGAGGAATTCAGGGTTGGTTCATTTGGAAGCAGATAAATTGGAAATTGTACTTAAGGCATTTCTTCACAGGAATACAGGAAATGTACTGCAAAGACATGAAAGCGCTTTGATTTTCCAGTGTATTTCAACCCTGTAACGATGTTTCTGATGCATTAGCAGCATAATTCTCTCCCCACAGTTTATGGTCGGTCGTCTCAAAATCCTGTCCATTGTGTCCATTGTTATTGTGGTCTTTTTTTATTTACTCTTGCTTGAGTTTTTTTTTTTTTTCTTCTTTTTTTATATTTTTGCTCTGTTTTGCCGTGCAGCGAATACGGAACCCAGCAAATTGTTAATAATATCCTGGGAAAACTCTAAATTTATCTTCAGGCCAAACAGACAGTAGTGCTTGTACTTTGTTGACTTCCCAGTTGTTGGTTTGTATTTTCATTGTTTCTTTTTTCAGTGGCCTCTTTCCAAGTCTTTACTGTCATGATTTTTTTTTTGACTAATCAGAAAGCAGTGACACAGTCAGCTCAGCTGCAGCCCACTTTTGGTCTTGCCGTCGAGCAGCACGGGTCACTCAGGTATGGCTCACTTTATTTACAGTAGAAAAAACATTTGTGGTTGATCCATACCAACATTATGTGGCTCATATGCTCTTAAAAATTTGCTGAGTGGTTTGAGTGTTCTGTCAGAGTTGTTTTTTCTAAGAGAAAGACTGACTAGAGAAAAGAGTGCACTGGTGGGAAAAGGGTCCTGGAATGCATGGAAGTTCATGTGGTTGCTGTAATTTTAATCTCTTATTGCTTGTTGAAAATTCAGATTGCTTGACGAGTGCAATTATTCAAAGTGGTGATGTTCAATTAACCTGAATTTTTCTGGTACTAAAGCGTGTAATCCCCTCAGTGACCGTGTTTCAGCTCATGTTCACGTGCTTGTGTGTGTACTTGTGTGTGGTGTCAGACAGAACTGGCACACCTAGGTCACTATATACACACACACACACACACACACACACACACACACACACACACACACACACACCCCACCCCACCTACTTCATCCAATGATGAATATAATCGAATTTGCCGATTTTGTGTGATGGCCTGGATTTTTTAGCTGTTAAATTGACCAGTATTAAAGTTTAAGTGAACCCAAAGCAGTGCACGCACGCACGCACGCACGCACGCATGCACGCATGCACGCATGCACGCAGAGCCAAGATTTATATGAGGGATACATAAACGTTGAATAGCTAGAACTAAAGCCACTTTCGTCATTACAGCTAAAGATGATTGGATGTATTCTGGAAACCACTTTACTTTTTTTATGTTTGTCACAGTGTTATTGGAATAGAACCTCAGATTGAAACTAACGTGTCTGCAATCCTAGAATAATCTAAGGCTGGATCAAGAATGCTTAGACCTGCATCCAGCTCATAAACTGGCTTCTTTCTGAACATTAAACACAGACAGGTTTTTAAAGGAATAATTACAATTTTTTTTTGTTTGTTATCCTTAGAAACCACAGCGCACACTAAACCAGTTTTTCATGCTGATTTCAGATCTGCTTTCAGTTTTTTTTTCAGTCACATCAACTTTTTGAATTATGAG
>JBBJLS010063850.1:0-12801 GCA_037577275.1 Bryconaethiops microstoma
ACACACACACGCGCGCGCGCACACACACACACACACACACACACACACACACACACACACACACACACACACACACAAACAAGGTTACAGGGAGGATGTCTTCTGAATGTGTCATTCTGTGCTGTACTCTGTGATGGCCGACAGTAGTTAGGATTATTCATCTGCTATACATTCTTTGTACATGTAATTATTACATTATTAAAATATGATTACCATTAATATTATTACTGTTGTGCTTAATTGACTGCACTGTTTGGAGAGGTGTGATAATGAGCAAGTGCACAGCTGTGTGCGTGTGGGTGCGTCAGACTGAAATATGAGCTGTAACTTGTCTTTTTGAACGCGTTTTGTAAAGTGCTGAGTCATTGCATGCACAGCAGCCCCCCCAAAAAGGACGCAGCAAAGTGGCAAAGTGGGTCATCTTTTCGCCGGAGTATCTAGGACAATCGCGACATCCCAGAGCTGCGGGTACAGACTAAGCGTTAAAAGGGGAGCAGCTCAACCCCAAAACACACAATGCTGCTAATACCAGATGAAAGCTATTAAATGCCACTAAGCAGATGATCGAGTCTGGTAGATACAGGAGGTCCAGAATGGTCCACAACCTGCCAAGCCAAGAGTATCTCTGTGGTCCTTAAGTGCCCCCTGATAAAGGTCTAGAGGAGCTGTAGAAAGGCCCTATTGCGGAGGGGTTTCTGATAAAGTGGCCTTTATGATTTATGATTAAAGGAATAGTCTGGCAACCCAATGACCATCTTCTCCTCACAAAGTTCGGACCAGTGGCAGTGACCCCATTTACACCTGGACAATCTGGATTATATCTGGATAAGGCCGCAGGTGTGAACGCTCCCTGAGATGCATTTAAACCAGCTTTAAATCTAATTCGAACCATTCTAGGAGGAGGACTGAGACACACTTTAGCCAGATTTAACAGCAGTAAAAACTCATCCATCTTTCTAGGATACATTCAACATTCAAAATCCGTCTCACTACTGTGACGGGGCAACCTGCAAGCACTGAAGAGTTAAAGAGAAAAAGGAACAGATCAAAGCCATCACACAGCTAAGTGGTCTGATCTACTTGTTTTTGCTAACATGAGCCTCCCAGAGAGATCCTATCCAACGAAAATCAAACTCCTGCCAATACAGGCAACAAAATGCTATGGCTGTGGGAATGACCACACAGCTCATGCACAAATGGACATTTTGGAGAGGGTTTGTTTTGCTGAGGACACTCAAATACACTCTGAAACAGTACCTTGAATTCACTGGATTCAAATGTGAACATCATTCCCACAAGATTTTTGCAATAAATGGGCCAGTGAGTGGAGGCACAAGGTAAATGTTTTCAGTACAGTGGTCAGTGAGTTGAGGCACAAAGTGTTTCTAAAAAAGTGACCAATGAGTAGAACCACAAAGTAGAGGTTTCTAATAATATGGTCATTGAGTGAAACACTATTATCGTCATACTATACACATTAATGTACATATTAAATCAGGTGCCTTCAGTGCACTCGCTTATTAAATCATTTTTGCATTGTTTTTTTCAGTGTATTTGTGTGTGTGTGTGTGTGTGTGTGTGTGTGTGTGTGATAAACAGACAGAAACACAGTGTTAGATGAAGGAATCCTTTGTTCTTTTCGGAGATGCAGATAATTCTCACAAGACGTTCAGCTGGAGCCGTGACAACCGTCCGAACAAAAACGGCTCTGACAGCAACGAAAACAAACGCTCTTATGCAATCTGCTTATTTCTCTCTCTCAGGCACGCTCATGGCTGGACGCTCACTCAGGAAACACAGGACATCTGATCAATTAAAGACTACCCCAGGGCTCGGGGTGCACAATATATTGTTTACTGAATAAAAAATGCATTTATATAAACTGGTATTTATATTATATTGTTCATGTTTTTTAGGGAGAACCACCTTACTCACCCAGAGAGAGAGGACTGTTACTCTGAGTGAAGGGGGAGAGGGAGGACCACTCCACACACCCAAGGGGAGAGAGAGAACAGTTATACTGAGTGATGGCGGAGAGGGAGGAATTCTCCCTCATAAGAGAATTAACAGCTCACAAATGCCTCTCTCTCACAGTCAGCAAACAAAACCAGTCCTAAAATGAATAAGACTAGTCTTTACCTTTGCAGCACTTTTCATATAATAATCAGCAACAGGTAAAAACATGATGGAAAAAGTCCAAAAAAATTCTTCACTTGTAAATGTTTAAATGTCTTTTAATCCCGCAGATGCTTCCAGATCAGTTGAAATATAGACCTGTGGTTTTGGATATGGCCAGGTCTGGACTACCTAAAGCCATGGTTATAACAGTTAAGACCGAGTTTACCCAAGCAAGGATCAAGTTAGGACTAGCTAAGACTGGGTTTAGATGAGCTAAGGCAAGGTTTAGACCACCTAAGATCAGCTAAGACACATTTTAAACCAGGTTAGGACCATCTAAGACAATTGTTGACGTAGCTAGAACCACATTTAGACCAGTTAAGACCATGCTTGGATCAGATAAGACCAGGTGTGGATCAATTAAGACCAGGTGTGGATCAATTAAGACCAGGAGTGGATCAATTAAGACCCGGTTTGGACCAGGACTGGACCAGCTAAGACATTTACATTTAAATTTACATTTACGGCATTTAGCTGACGCTCTTATCCAGAGCGACGTACATCAGTGCTCAAGTAGTCCGCATCTGTTCTTCAACCTGTAAAGCTAAACTTAAATCAACATCCACTATTCAACCAAGTTACTGCACCTTTCAAACAGACCACATTTAAACCACCTAAGACTAGATTTGGATAAGCTAAGAAAACTCTTAATAATCCTGTTATTAAGAGTAGTCTTTATTTATAAATCACCCTTCATATTAATGAGAAAATAATTAGCAACAGATTTAAAAACATGATGGAAAAAGTTAAAATGAACTATTTTTTTTCCCTCTAAGCTTCAGTGTGTTTTAACCCCTCAGTTGTTTCCAAATCAGCAGAATCGTGGACTCCTGCAGGTGCACGTTCCTGTAGCCGACCGCATCACAGAGGAACGCAGCACTCTCTGAACCACGAGCAGGAAGAACAGAGAAAAGACAAAAAGATACAAAAACGTGAGTGTGTTGTTTGCTTTGCCTTGATTGGAGAAGTGAATGGAGAGAGGGAGTAATTATGCGTATGTGGGATGGCACATGAATTATTCAACACCCCGATGTAAAATATGCATATTTGGAGTTAAGTGGCATGTTTTTACACAGTGAGCGAAAAGAAGTCAAACTCTGCAAACACAGCAGCTCTGTTATCATAGGCATCAGTTTAACACCCCCACCAGCCTGCATGCGCACACACACAAATCCTCACACACGTACATAAAATCACAGATAGCTTGGACTAGCTATGACCAGTTTTAGACAAGACTGAGTTTTAAAACCAGGTTTAAATAAACAAAGACCAGTTGTAGACCAGCTAAGACCAGTTGTAGACCAGCTAAGACCAGTTGTAGACCAGCTAAGACCAGGTGTAGACCAGCTAAGACCAGTTGTAGACCAGCTAAGACCAGTTGTAGACCAGCTAAGACCAGTTGTAAACCAGGTGCAGAACAACTAATATGTTTAAGATCAGACCAAGAGCATCTAGGACCAGGTTTACACCAGCTAAGACCAGTTATAAAGCAGCTGATATCATGAACGGAGCAGCTAAGACTATATTTAGAACAGCTAAGACTAGTTTTAGACAAGTTAAGACCACGTTTAGACCAGCTAAGACCAAGTTTTAGACCAGTTAAGACCTGTTTTAGACAAGCAAAGACTGGGTTTTGACCAGTTGGACCAACTACAAGTGGATTTAGAACAGCTGAGATTGAGTTTTAGATAAACTGAGACCTGTTTTAGACAAACCAGGACCAAGTTTACACTTGTTCACATCAAGCCTACACTATCTAAGACATTTCAGACCAGCTAGTACCATGTTTAGAGCAGTTAAGTCCAGACTGGTTTTAGACCAGTAAAGACTATTTTAGACCAGCTAAGACCAGTTTTAGACAAGCAAAGACCAAGTTTAGGACATCTACGACCCGTTTAAGGCCAAAAAAAGGTCATTTTTTGACCGGGTAAGAACATGTGTATAAAGCTGCACAGATTAAATTTAGACCAACAAAGACAGTTATATACCAGCTAAAACAACTATTTAGACCAGCAAAGACCAATTTTAACAACATAAAATAACATAACACAACAAACACAAACACACACTAACTCTAACACACAACACTGACACAACACACACAGTGCACAACACAACACACACAGACACAGAAATGCATGGTTTTAAACCTTAAATCCCCAGTGTGTGTGTGTGTGTGTGTGTGCGCGTAAATGGGGGGGGGGTATTAGGGAAGCCATTCCAGATGCCCTTGGCACCCACGACACAGACACAGACACACATACACACACACACAAACATCTACCGAGTCCCACATCACGCGCGTCATAAGATACCGGTGACGCGCTCGAGGAAAACGAGTACGTGACCAGGTAATGCGTGAAGAGTGTGAGTGTGAGCGCGAGCGCATTTCAGCAGAGCTGTATATTAAATGGCACACACGTATGTGTGTGTGTGTGTGTGTGTGTATGTGTGTGTGTTTGACCATCAGCACAGAAGAAGCTCGCGTGCTGCTTACCCAGTGCTCGCGCTGCGCTCCCACCGCCAGGATCCGCGCGCCTCGTTAGCATCTAGATAATTACACGCGCCATAATAAACGCGTTCTCTCGGGCTCCATCTGCGCGCCCTGTCCGCGAGCCCAGGTGACCGTCAGTCTGTCCGTCACAGCGCGTGCACGGCCCCGGTCCGCCGCCACGCCGCGCCAGCGCGCGCTCCGAGCGGAGGGGCAAGGGCAGGGCGGGGGAAGGAGGGGCGAGGGGCGAGGGGCGGGGGGCGGGGGGCGGGGTGGGGGTGCTAAGAGAGCCAATCAGCAACTCGGAACACTTGTTGGTGCCTTAGGGCTGCCGTTGCTGGGAGACAGCAGAGATTATGATGACAATAATAATAATATAATAATAATATAATGACAACAATAATAAGAAGAAATATTACCGTAATCGTCGCTATCATCATAAATAAATTTGAATATAATAATAATAATAATAATAATAATACTAATAATAATATTTATTGTCGTTCCAGCCATCCTCATGACTTTTATATAATGTGAATTTTATAGAAATATTAGTAATAACGACAATAGTAATAGTTATGTCATAAATTATAATTCAATTAAAATTAAATTCACCCTCAATGTAAGACTCCAACATATCATTTTAACTGTACCAAATATACATACACATTTTATTTGTATTTATTTATTTTATAATGGGAACTACACCCATTTTTCTAAATTCCCAGTGAGTTAACTGCATGGTTCAGAGTGGGTTTGGTGTTAAACTATTCATTGCAGAGACTCGGATTTCTTTTCAGTGGTGGCGAATAGAACCAGGCATCTCCATTTTACTTAAGAGTGGCTTAAGAATAATTAAATCAGTTTTCTTTGGGGACTATTTTGCCTCACAATGCCTTGCATGTACCCCTCCACCATGAATGGATTTAGTTTTAAGACCAAAAACTTCTCAAAACCATTGAAAAACACTGAACAGTTCTGACTGTTTCATGCTCCTTGTTTTAAACCTGTAGTGATGATTTAGGCAGGAAATCCTAAGCAGTAGAATTAAAAGAAGCTCAGTTTAGAAAGCTTCTCTGTCCTTGGCCTTGACCTGCTCATTCCCCAATAAAAGCAACTTTTTTTTCCAGACAGAGATAAAGCCTTGTCCTGGAGAAATTTATGCGGAGAAATTTTCATTCAGAACGCTGTGCAGTTTGGGACTATGCTTAATCTCTGTCTGGGAAACCCAATAAACTATAACAAAATATTGCTTTCATTTAGTTTACATATAGTTTACATATACATATATGTATATATTTATAATACAGATGTCCATATTTTATATTGCTAGATTATATAGTGTACATTTTATACTGTACTCTTCATGTAGTATTTTATTCTATTGTTTTCTTAATTTTTGCTGCTCTTAACTTTGTACTGTCCACTTTCTGCCATGACAAAGCAAATTTCCCACTTGTGGGACTAATAAAGGTTTATCTTGTCTTATTGCACACTTTATTGAGAAATGCATCTTGTTGGTTTAGTCGTGTGAAATGTCCTGACGCTAATTGAGCACTTTTAGTAACTATTAATTATATAATTGCTGTCAGATAGAGGCGATTTATTGCGTAAAAGCCTTTTTGCTGCAGGATTAATGTTAATCTGTGTCAGAGAAACCCGAATCCAATACCAATATTTGGAGTGCATACGGGGTTAATATGGATTCAACCTTATTATGCACATTCTGCAGTAAAGAATCATGCACACAACAGATTAATAGAAAAATTGTTTATTAAAATCAGCAGTGAACTCACAGTAGAACCACATCAAAAAAAGTCAAAAGAAACCAAGCTTTCTCGGACTCTCTTCCTTCCAGTCGGATAGCAAGTATAAACATGCAAGCCCAAATATAAACCCTCCAAACTGAACATTAGACTATAAATGTACTTTACAGAAATTCTTCCTTTATTTCAGAATACTTTTTCCATCATGGACCAGGCTTCACACAGCGTCGTCCTCTACAGGGTCAACACCGAGGCTGCAATCAGTACTTCTACTCAGCAGGGACTCATTTTTGTGTGATGTGGCTCTAAGATGTACCGATTACTGTCCACAAGCTTCAGCGTGTGTTAGGAACTGTCTAAAATTTGCGCAAAAGATTTGCTGTGCAGCTGCTCAGCACTAACTCCGTTTTCAGTCCTATCAACATTTCTGCCATCTGACCAGTGAAATATATGAGAAAAATCATTAGCATACAAACTGAAAAGATTAAACTGAGAATAAATCACCAAAATATCAGAGGAAAAAACTGCTCTACCTGGCCATTCAAGGTAATTGGCTTCCAATTTAGGAATTCTGAACCAGATTCTCCAGTCTGGTTTAAGCTATTGTCAAGGATCTGAGTTTCCGAAGCTCGATATATCGAGTCATGACTGGCATGCGTGACCTCAGAACTACACGCTTACTTCCTCAACGATGACACTTCTACAGGAATTCCCCCTTTCTGTCCATGCCAACAGGCTCTGGGACAGTCTTTGGGTGCCAAAACGTCCTTAAATTTCTTGATTTGCTATCTGCTAGTAGGTTTGAATGGAAGGTCACATGTGAGAAAGACACACTGGCACACGTAACCTCAGGATGACACTTATTTCCAATCCATGATGTTCCCACAGCTCATTCTCCAACTTACCTGAACAACATTCAAGGTTATGGGACAGTCTACTGTGTTTAAAGGTCAAATTCCATGTCGAGCAAATTTTCTGATCATGTTCATTGGCACACATCACCTTAGAATTACTTACTTCAACAATTTTAAGTTTCTGGAAACAGCCAATCACGTGGCCCCAGATGACGCTAATTTGCACAGTATTAGGGCTAAAGTCTTTAAGTGTTCTTTGAGACAGGGCTAACAGGCCAGCAATCAAAAGTGACCACCAATCACATTCAATGGCACACATGACACAAGGCATTTCTAAAGCAATGGCATTTTTTCCCCAACATCATTAAGTTTATGCCAGCTTCAAGTCTCTATGTCGGTCTTATGAGGGCCAGTGTCCAAGGTGGCCAGATTATGAAATTGGCAGTATCATTGACCTCAGCATTACAATTTTTTCAGCCATAGTGACATTTCTTCAGTCTTGCTAACTTCACCAAGGTCTAACTTGAATCCTGTTGTTTGTAGGAGTTTTTGGCCGGCCAAGTAGAAAATTCTGGAAACTGGAATCTGGGCTATGAGACCAATTTATCACCCCACCTGACCTCACATATTTCTGCAGCAATTACATTCCTGCAGTTCTGAAGTTTACTGAGACCTGACTTCAATACAACTTCAAGTGTCTCGGATTCTTTTCTTTTTTTTCAGTTTTCAAAGCGACCACGCCCTCGTGGGCCGCCTGGGCCCCAACCACCGCGCCTAAATGATGGCCTTTCTCCGACCCACTCAGGACCCTTGTTTGGCCCATAGTCCAGCCAGTCGTTCCGGAGAGGTCCATGATCCCAGTGATCCCCTTGGTGTGGGAACCCCTCCCTGGGACGTGGGAAGTCTTCGTGCGGTCCAGGCATGGGCATCCTGAACCTGCCTTGGGGTCGAATGGGTCGCATAGGTCGCATGGGTCCAGGGGGTCTATCGGTAAACATGGGGCCCTGTGTCATCATTGGCCGGGACATGTGCATCAGAGGCATGTTTGGATGGGGCATGTTAACTGGAGGTATGTTGTTGGAGAAGGGAGGCACGAATGGAGAAAGGGGTTCTGGATGACGCTGCAGAAGTCCAGGCCTCTCTCCAACAAGGGATCCATGAGGCGGGCTGCTGGGCAAAGGGGCTGCAGAGGAGTCTGCCTGGCTCATAACACCCTCACTATACTCTGCTGAGAGAGCCTGCAGCTTGTCCGCTGATTTTAGAATGAAACAGAACAACTGCGTAAACGTCATTCAAATAAACAGGCCAAAACATATTACAGTCCTGTGTAAGAACAAGCAAGAAAGTCAGAGATAAAGACAGAATAAAGAAGGGAAAAAAGCAAGTAAGGCAAATACAAAAGGAGGGGGAGCATGATGGTATTACCCATTTTCCTACCTCTGTGAGTGAGAGGAGGGGTGATCACAGCGGGGGTGACAACGGTAGGAGATACTGCCACATTCACACCCACTGCAGAAACCTGAGGGACCACATCAAACCAAGAGTCTTAAAACATATTCCTGAATAAGAATGAGTTATCAGAGTCATTTTAAAGAGAAGTGAAAGACTTCAGCTCAAAATGGGAGGCAACGTGTTTTCGGCGGGCGCATTTATTCAAAACTATATCATTTAAATGTTTCTTTAAACGGTATTAAAGTGATTTTTAGCAATTGTTAAGAATATTCTTGGTATGTGATCAATGCTAGCATTCAAACAATTAATCTACAGGTTGATCCAAGATGGCGCCAGTGAGGATGGCTGCCGTCGCTCAGTGTCCTCCTCAACTTCGCGTTTTTCTCATGTTTGCCATGTTATTTTTTAGTTTCTTTGCAACCTGCAACGCTCTCATCTCCTATGACAGACAAACTCTCCGAGACATTCGACAAAATTCGCAATCCGTACCAGACCGACTTTTTTGTGAATGGAGGTGACTTACCTTGGCTACCTGGGCAGAAAAAAAGGGGGAAAAGAGCCCTGGTCAGGCTGAGAAACAGACAACACCGCACCCCGCTTCCCAGCATTCTTCTAGCGAATGTCCAGTCTTTGGAAAAATAAGCTGTGTGAACTATGGGCCAGGACAGCTTTTCACAAGGACACCAAGAACTGCAACGTCTTTGTTTTCACAGAGACATGGCTGGACTCCTCCGTCCCTGACTCGGCCATTGTCCCTGAGGAAATCTCCATTCATCGGCAGGACAGAACAATGGACTTGGGAAAATGGAGGGGAGGTGGCGTTTGAACAACAAACGGTGGTGTACTGATGTACACAGTTTTGTCGGTGTGCTCTCCTGATCTTATGTTCAGATGCTGACCTTTTTATCTGCCCAGGGAGTTTACAGCGGTATACTGTACCGCTGTTGATATTCCCCCCACGCCGACACCCCCACACGATACCTGTTTGATGTTATCGACCGGCAGGAAACGTTACACCTGGATGCTGCTTTTATTGTGGCTGCCGACTTCAATAAAGCCAACATGAAGAAAGTTCCGGCAAAGTTTCACCAGCATGTAAACTTTCCAACGCACGGTAAGAACATCCTGGACCATGTTTACACTCCGTACGCACATGTCTACAAAGCCCAGCACTGACCGGCAAATCAGATCACTCCTCTGTCCTGTTGCTGCCAGCCTATAGTCAGAAGCTGAAATGCGAGCAGCCCGTGTTCGCTTCAGCGCTGGACTGACCAATCAGACAGCCCCTGCATCACTGCTTCAACATCAAAGGACAGTACAGAGAAAAGGTGGAGTCCCGCTACAGCAGCTCCAACACCAGTGGGTGGCAGTGGTAAGCGCATCTCGGCCGAATCTCAGGCCGACGGCCGTGCACCGGGCTGCCGTTCTGGACTTTTCCAGAACGCACAGATTGCCAGTCCGCCCCGCCCCCAGGGATGTGTGCTCAGCCCCCTGCTGTACACCCTGTTCTGCACGGCAACACACAGCTCCAACACCATCATCAAATTTGCAGACGACACCATCATCGTCTGCATTTCTGATGGAGATGAGTCGGCATACAGGGCAGAGGTGAGAGCCTTGACATCATGGTGCCGCGACAACAACCTGCTGCTCAACATCAGCAAAACCAAGGAGGTCATTGTGGAATACAGGAGACAGCAGGGAGGGGGCCACACCCACATCGAGGGAGCAGAGGTAGAGAGAGTCAGCTGCTTCAGATTCCTGGGCATCAACACCAGCGAGGATCTGAGCTGGTCACACCACGTCGGTGTGATCACAAAAGCAGCAAGACAGCGGCTCTTCTTTCTACGGCGCCTGAGAAGGTTCGGCATGGACTCCAGAATACTCACAAACTTCTACTGATGCACCATCGAGAGTATTCTGTCTGGCTATACCTGGTGTGGCAGATGTAACGCTCTGGACCGCAAAGCTCTTCAGAGGGTGGTCAGATCGGCACAGCGCATCCCCAGCACTGAACAGCCAGCCATCCAGTACCTGTACAGAAAGCGTTGTAGGAAGAAGACGCAGCGGGCATGTTGTCACGCTCCTGCTGTCAGGCAGGCGGTACAGGAGCATCCATACCCGAACCAGCAGAGACAGTTTCTATCCACAAGCCGTCAGGCTTCTGAACACACCAACATACACTCACCACAACTACTGGACTCTTCACAATGTCACTTCAAACAATGCCACTTTAAATCCTCACTGCACAATTTTGCAC
Source organism: Bryconaethiops microstoma (assembly GCA_037577275.1). NCBI lineage: Eukaryota > Metazoa > Chordata > Actinopteri > Characiformes > Alestidae > Bryconaethiops > Bryconaethiops microstoma. The sequence continues at coordinate 11,002 of JBBJLS010063850.1, forward strand.
CTCACTGCATCATTTTGCACTAGACATGCTATTAATACTTGTAAATACTAAACACTAAAAATATTATTTTCTTATTATTGTACCTATTTTCTACTTAAATGTAAATCTACTTAAAAATGTATATGTATACTTTTCTATATATTTAGGTAAAGTTCTGGGAACACTAGTCTAAGAACCTCATTACGGGTAATGATGCTATATTGTTATCTGTATATGACAATAAAACTTTACATTTGAGGTGCACAGTGAATGAAACCCCATCCTGTAGTGATCAATGAGTGGAATGACACTAGAAGGCCAACAAACTAGACGTGAAAAACACCCTCTAGTGGTCTGTTCCTAGCATTACAGAACCAGAGGGCTGATCTGTGATCAGCTTCATGTTTGGCTTAAGAATGCCATGGGTGTTATGGATATACACACTGGGTATCTGGAAGACAAAATGACCAAAAAACCCAAAAACATTTAAACAACTGTTTGAATATATTGAGGATATATTCACAAGCAAGAGGATAAATAAAAATGAAAGAGGTTAAAAAAGAAATGGGAAAATAAAAGGTTTTTAATTTACTTTTTGAAGTGTTTTAAAAGGACACTTAAGACATGATGACCATTGTTGGTATTAAACTTTTACCACCTCTTGTAATTGATAGTTACCTTAATTACAAAACACTGCTGTGAAGCACTGCCCTCTTGTGGTCAATTTAGGTCAATAATTAATTTTTTCTAAATGTATTTTTTGATCAGAGGAAAATTCTTGAGTCCTTTGCATTTAACGCATTCACATGGGTGAAGCAGTGGGCAGCCTACAATGGTGCTTGGGGAGCAATGTATGGGGAAAGGTACCTTGCTCAAGGTTACTTCAGTGGTGGCACTGGGAGTCCTTGGATTCAAACCCACAACCTTCCAATTACAGGGACAACTCCCTAACCACCAGGCCACCAGCTATGCCAGGGTCATATTTTAATAAGTACAGTAACATATAAAGTATGCTTAGCTTTGTCCCCAAGAGCAGCTGCAGTCCCGTCCTCGGCCCTGCATTACAGGAGCCGTCCCCAACCTTTTTTGTGCCATGGACCAGTTTCATGTAAAACAATATTTTCACGGACCAGTATACACACAACCACAAAGTGTGTAAAATACGAAGACGTTTGTTTTTTACTCATTTTTGCTAGCTTGTGGGCAATTCTTTTTATGTACCGTATCACGTGACAGAGACGTGATTTTTTTTCAAAATAAAAGTTCTTTCAGATTTTGATAATCAGTAAAATATTTTTATTCTGTCTTTCTGTGCGGCCTGGTACTGAATGACTCATGGATCGATACCGATTCGCGGCCCGGTGGTTGGGGACCTATGCTTTAGAGAACCCAATGTGAAACCCAGCGTGGTGAGCTGTTAAAAAGAAAAATGATGGATACAATAAATTCAGTTTGCCCAGGATGACTGGCAAAAGATGCATAGATGGTCATTTAAACATGTAATTTTTAAATACACACACACACACACACACATATATATAATAATTTAATAATTATGTTTAAATATATACACACACACATATATATACATATATATACACACACACATATATATATACATATATATATACACACACATGTATATATATACATATATATATACACACACACATATATATGTATATATATATATATATACACACACATATATATATGTATATATATACACACACACATTATATATATATGTATACATACACACACACACTATATATATATATATATATATATATATATTACATACACACACACATATACACA
>JBBJLS010063861.1:0-12800 GCA_037577275.1 Bryconaethiops microstoma
GTGGATATATATATATATATATATATATATATATATATATATATATATATAAACCCTTAACCTGACCTCGTAATATGTCAGGGACCTGCATGTACTGCACTTGCCAAATAATTCACTGTAATTAAAGATCAAAAACTAGACAAATACATTTATGGAGTTAGCCTCAATCGCAAAATATGTGTTATTAAACATGTACATTGTATTAAAAAAAAGAACTTTACCTTTTTTGAGCTATTTTACTGGTCCTGAAAAGAAACATTATATATGTGTTTTAATATAGTGAGGACTTTTTTGTCCTGCAAATGTCTCAAAGCCAATGGTTCTGTGGCATTTTCCACCCTTGTCCATCCCGTGCTTGCAAGTTGACCAAAAGCTGCAGGAACATAAAGAGATCTAAATGTCAGCGGGGAGTGAGGGCACATTCCCTGCCCCATGTTTCCCTGAACGCTCACCCAGAACAAGGAGCACTCACTGGACAATGCTGATCACTGCAGGGGGGAGGGGGGTAATCTTCATCCACTTCAGAGTACCTCCCCTACAAGTCAGCAGCAGTGCTGTCAGGACAATTTAGCGGTGCACGCTTTGAGGTGGCTAAAGCATCCAAATCATAGAACTAAAATAAGAAACAAATGAAGCAAGCAATAAACCAACAAGCAAGTAAACAAACTATCAAAAAATTTAATCTCTCAAACAATGCGAAAGTATCTCGCTGTCGCAAAAAAAGCATGTCAAGATTAGTTAGTTAAATTAGCTTTGTTAGCTTTGTTAGCTTTGTTAGGAACAACTGCAGGAACATCACAGAGACTTGGTCTCAACATGCTTGGAGGAGAACACTAACTGCCTATTCTGTTACTTCAGCTAATAGATTCCCACGCTGGCTAGCAGAATTCTCCATCCCTTGGTGAAAAGAACACAGAAAGTTGCACAACTCAGAAACCCCAATTAATCCCCATTTTTAAACAATACGAATAACAGGCCAGTCGTATATGCACAATATGGACAAAAGTATTGGGACACCTGACCATTACACCAACAGCGACTTTAATGACACTACATTCAAATACATTGACTTTAATATGGAATTGGTCCTACCTTTGGTGTGGTAATTATTGAGGGGCAAAATTAATAAGGCTTCATGACACCTAAGCCTGTCATGACAACTGACATAAGCCTACATAAGTATTCATTAAGGCCCATTTTATGTCAGTTGACCATAATTGACCAAAGCAGTCATTATAGCAGCTGTCTCTTGGAATGAGCCTTAAAAATGCTTATGTCAGCTTGTGTCAGCTGTCATGAAACACTTATGTAGTTGTTGTCTTTTTGGATTGCTGTTTATTTTTGAATGGTCATACTGCCTGAAATTGAACGCTACTCTTTTGCCGTACTGATTTGGCATTTGACTGTTGTTACTCAAGTACACTACATGGACAAAAGTGGTCAAATATATCCTCAGTAATATGGAGTTGGTCCCCTCCTTTCCAGCTATAGCAGCTTCCACTCTTTTCGAAAAGCTTCCACAAGATTTTGGCGTTTCTTTGGGAATTTGTGCCCATTCATTCTGTAGAGCATTTATGAGGTCAGGCACTGATGTTGGACGAGAAGGTCTGGCTCACAATCTCCGTTCCAGTTCATCCCAAAGGTGTTGGATGGGGTTGAGGTCAGGACTCTTTGTGGGACAGTCAAGATCTTTTACACCAAACGTATCCAGCCACGTGTTTATGGAGCTGTTTTGTGCACTGGGACACAGTCATGCTGGAATAGAAAAGGTTCTTTCCCAAACTGTGTCCACAAAGTTGAAAGCATGGTGGTGTTCTGAATGTCTTGGTCTGCTGAAACATTAAGACTGGCCTTCTTTGGAAGTAAGGGGTCTAGCCCGAACCGGTTTGTCCCAATACTTTTGTCCATATAATGTCAAAGTTTACCTTGGTGCTATAGGAATGTTGGGCATATTAGAGGGGTCACTGTAGCATACATAGCCAATGGAGTCTGGCTTAATTCCCCGTCTCCTGGCCTAACCTGCTGAGACCAGGCGCACTACGATTTCTGATATTTTTCAGGCTGGCCTGGGGAGCACTTGAAAGGCAGCATCTGCGTTTCAAGGATAAACCACCACATCTCCTGTAACTTTACACTCTGCACTCCGACAAACACACACATTCTCTCTTTCTGCCCTGCTGCGGTATAACATTCATTCCTTCTTCCTGTTAAACATACATACAACCACACACACACACACACACACACACACACACACACACACACACATACATACACACAGAAAATCCATGAGGAGGTACCTGGAGATTTAAAGGGGCATACTGTATGGCACGGACTATTTTTTCCCCATCTTTTTCATTTTTCTTCCTTTTTTTTGCTGGGAGGTGATTTCAGGAGGAACATGAAAGATGCATGAGGCAAAGAAAGGTCACTGCCGTAAATAAATATATAAATAAATAAATAAATAAAGCAAGCCTTTTGTCACAAAGAGAATGGCTACTTTATTTCTGGTTTACTTATTTATTTTTTTATTTGACTAGTTGAAGCTCTTCATGGTGGAAGATGCAAACCCACACCACCCCACCCTCCGAGCAGTCTTTTGGCATTGATACCACTGTCAGACTGTCAAAAGGCAGTTTCTCAAAAGGCTGCAGTGCTAGGCCTTCCTAGATTATTATTTAGCCCCACTTTTTGTCCTAAAGACGCAGTCAAAAATGTAATTACAATGGGCTAAACCACAATAGTGTAACATGAAGTGTTACTACAGTACTATTTTTCCATTGCATGATTTCCCACTCCCATGATTGTACACAATCTGGAGGCCTATGCCCTCCAGTTCTGAAAGCACTTTCAGTAGCTGATTGCTACTAGCTGTTGAGTACAGAATTTAAATTAACAGTGGAGACTGACAGCGTTAGGTAAATTGGTATGGTATGGACAGTAGAGCTGGCTTTGCCAAGTTAGCTACTAATTTAGGCACGTCGCAGAGACATGACATAGTGTTTGGGGTCTCCAGTCAGAACTTGGCCTAGGACCTCGAAAAGGCACTGCAGTGCTGTGAGGAAATGAATGAACAGTCTCATTTCATAAGGTTATATCAAGAAAGCCTCTCGCTCTCCGGATCCCCAAATCCCTGTTTATGTTAAACTGAAAAGACTGTGGCATAATTCACGTGAAGCCACCATTTATGTACAGCGAGGGCACGTTCGGTTTAGTCTAACAGTGGCTAGGATTGATCACCGCCCAAGAACACGCACTCAGCCACTGTGGAAGGCCTCATGGAACACATTATCCCATTTCATTCTATATCACTTTTACCTCAAACGCAACACCAGCCAGCCAGTTTCCGCATCTCCGAGCATGTGTGCGACATTACTCGTTCCAGGCGTTCCGCTGAAACACAGCCCACTGCAAAATTTGGGAAAGCACTTTCTGCCACTGTGTATGTTTTGGGTTATGGGTTCCTCTGATGAGGCTCCATCAAATGAAAGGTCCTCAAAAATCTTCGGCGAGTAAATGAAAGGCTGGAAGATAAACATGCATTCATGCTAACTCCGAACAGTAGGCTTGTAGCATCGGGAAGAAAAACCCAAATCAAATTTGACAGAAGACACAGTGTCGAATGTTTGGGAGAGGCTGGAAGAAAAACACAGATGCACTTTATTCATTACTGTGTGTTCTGGAAATCAGTACGTCAGTTCATCTTTAAGGGGGGTGGTGGTTAGTGTAGGTATATGTGCATATGGGGGTGTACTTGTGTTGTATGTGTATGTTTCTGTGTGCCAGCAGCCAATGTATGTGTGTTTGTGTCTTTTTATATGTAAAGATAAGTGTGTATATACGATGGTGTGTACTGTGCAAAAGTTTTAGGCACATATGCAAATTGTTTAAAGCCATTTTTCTCAGCGTGTGATAGTGTGTGTCTTTCTGCAAATTAATATCAGAATAAATACAAACAAATAAGAAAGCAGTAAAAAAGTATTAAGTAGTTGATACTGTGTGAGCTGGTGAGGAGAACACCGGTTCGGTTCCAGATTCCTCCTCGGTTCCTCCAGCCATCGTTTGGATTCGTGAAACTCCATCAGCAGCTCCTGATTTAATTTAATGAAGGACTGATTGTGTCAAACCAGATTTCTGATGGAAACTACAAGTAATACTGGACTTCCACATATATACTGTACCTAACATCACTATTTACTGTATAAGGTTATTTGCTTTTATTCTTTTTAGTTTTATTTAGTGTATTTAGTCAAATTAATGTGAAAAAACACTTACTGAAAAGTTTTTAAATATTATTTTTACAGATGTGTGTGTGTGTGTTTGTGTGTTTGCATCTGTGTATTTCTGTGAATGTATCCATGTATGTGTGAAAATATGTGTATTTATGCTTGTGTATGTGTGTGTTATCTCTTTGTCTCATCATCTGTCTCTCTATCTCTGTCTCCTTCCCTCCCTCTTTCTCTTTTTATGTCTCTGTATCTCTCTTTCTCATTCTCACTCTTTCTTTTGTCTCTTTCTCTTGTCCCTTTTAATCTTGCAATTTGACTTTCACTCTCTCTCTCTTTCTTTTTCTCTATTTCTCTCTCTCTCTCTCTCTCTCTCTCTCTCTCTCCCCTCCCCATTGTCCATCTGTAGGTCAGGGTAACTCTAAGCCAGTCTGCTCTGTTCTCGTGCGGATCATTTGCTGGCTAACACCTGATACTTTCATGTTGAATGCAGGCTGGCTGAGGCGTCCCGGGCCAAATGGCCTAGACCACCTCTCCTGCAGGCCTCCATAGCTGCCACCCAGCTGAAACTGCTCCAGGATTGTGCTCCCTGCTAATTCGGCCCGTATGTTTTCACCGGGTTTAGGACTCTACCTGCTGGCAGCACCCACGAGCCGGGTTCAAAATCAATTTCTGCCCCAACATCAAAGGCCCTGCATCCCGACACAGGGCATAAACACATTCGGAGGAATTAGGAGGCCATAAACGGAATCAAATAGACCTTTACAGTGGGCTTTGCAACTGGCCTGTTTCAGGATTACTTACACTAAGCTTTAAAAGTTTGGAATCAGTGTCTTCAATATTATAATATAATATAATATAATATGACATAATATATAATATGCTGCTCAGTAATGTTCTAGCCAGTCAAGAGACTGTTTGGTTGCACAGCAATATTCATTTTCTGCATGAACTAGACTGAGATGTTCCAGTGAACATGTTGAGAACAAAATCATATAAACTGTTTGATAAAAGCAATTTGGAACAAAGAAAAATGCCTTGGTAACAGTTGTTAAAGTAATAGCTATCCAACTGCAATTGCTAGAACAATCTGACAGGGCTCTCTGGACATGTGTCAATATGTGTGTGTGTGTGTGTGTGTGTGTGTGTGTGTGTGTGTGTGTGTGTGTGTGTGTCTAACAAACAAAACGGTTTGGCCTGGCTAGACTGCCTTTTCTCTCATTGTGCTGGAATAACTACTGAGTCATTTACAGAAGTAAACGAAGAAAAAGGACTCGTAACCGTTGTTAAAGTAATAGCTCTACCCACAGAGAGAGAGAGAGAGAGAGAGAGAGAGAGAGAGAGAGAGAGAGAGAGAGAGAAGCAAAGAGAGATAAAATAAAAGCAAGAAAGAGAGAGTCTATATGTCTGTGTGAGAGAGAGAGAGAAAGAAAGAAAGGGGCAAATAAAGTAAAAGAAAAAGAGAATAGATTTATGAAAGAGAGAGAGAGAGGAGTGAGAAAGAGGAAGATGGAGAGATAAATTAAAAGAAAGAAAGAAAGAATGCATGTGTGTGTGAGAGAGACATACTGCTTTTGTAAAACAGCGAATGACAAAGTATCCAAGAAAACGTGTTCACGCAAAATACACATTAAATAATTTACAATAATTATTAATAATTGCAATAAACAGTTCATGCACTGAAGGACAAAAACGTTCAGATACCCATTATTTTGTATGTTGCAGTCATTTTATGAGTTACTTTGCTATTTGTCATATATTAATGAACACAATACAGTAGCCATTAATAACAAATATAGGCTTTAGATGCTGTTTTGTTTACCATATTACCCCATCACAATAGTACCAAAATGTACACCTTTTTCCACTGTGATGTATCTAGAACTTCCCGAAGACTTGAGCGAAGTTTTTACCCACGAAATTGCCCAATCAAAATGTGATTGGTTGATTCCACAGTCACATCTCCAACACGTTCCAACAATAATCTGACATTGGACCTTGCTTGACTGTAGTTACCTAGACACCAGGTAGATCATTTTCTGTAGAGCATTTCAAGTTCAAACACAAGTGTTTCTGTTTGAAATTTCAAAAGATGACAAACTTAAAAAGCCATTATTGCTGCCTGAACAAAACCTTCTGTTTTCTTTGTTTTTACTTTTCCACCTGTTTTTAACTCTGTATTACCCAAATTGAAAACACCAGCTGTCTTTGAAATTGTGTGAAAATGTCATAACAAATGGACCAAAACCAACAGGAGTGGTCCACTGTTCCATCAGAAAGTATATACTGTATATATGAGAAGTTCACAAAATCAGAATCAAAATCCAATAAAAAAAAAAATCTTCAGAAAAACCTCAATATACGCTATGCTATATATATAAAATGCTTGGGTATTAATACTATGGATAAATAACTTACAGTTGAGTTAATCACTAATAACACAACTAATGTGTTATATAAAAATGTGAAATGTGTCCATCTTTATATGCCAGGATTGAAGGTATTAAGGCAAGGAGACATGAAACCAAGAATTAAAAAAGAAACAATGACAATTTTGTCCCATGAGTTTTATTTTTTAGGGCATCCAGTGTAACGAAGACTTTATGAGACCCTTCTCACCTCCTAATTTGTAGCCTAGGAGCAAAAAAAGAAGAATTTACACAAAAGTGTACAAAGTTGTCTTCAAAGTATCTAAACATTAAAATAAAGTCATTTGGCAGCTGTTTTGTGGGACGGACTTAAACTGGCCTGGTCTGTAATTAAATAAAATGACCAGTCTGTTCTTTCTCTGCGGAACCTCTCAAGCTGTGGTGGTCCTGGATCCTGCTTCCCTGGGGCTGTGCTGCTCCATGAGGGAAGCCTCGCGCTTCAAGAAGCACAGGTGCCTCTCAGAAGGCCCACTAGTGAGAAGCATGAGCTATCTGACCATTACAGTGGACGGTTAGTGGAACAGGGATGTAATCCACTCTGAAGTAGTGGGTGTACTGTGACTAGTCATTAATATGTAATTTTACTTCATTAACAATCCTTAGTATTGTTCACTGACACTAAAAAGAAGCTTATGTCCACTGTACCATTTGCTATAAGCCACAAAGCAAGCTAAGATAACTTTTAGAAGCTTTCATTAATGTTACAAGGCCAGGGCTTGTAAGGAACCATGCAAGTATGAATAAGACTGCGGTAGCAAACTGGTAAGAGTGTACTGTTCTGTGAACCTCAGTTGTGTTGTCATGTTTTCTGCCCCAAACAACCGTCTTAGCAATGGCTAAAGTCTTTTTGTCAATGTAGAATTGGTCATTGTAACAACCATATTACTGAGACTCAGAGTTGTAGAACATACTGTTTCCATGACAGTTTTGTAGAAGTTGATCTTTCTAGTGTCCAAATTTACCACTTATCTGGTAAGTGGGCATAGACAAATCCTAACTGGTTCCTAGTGGGTAAATGGCTTATACCTCTTATCACACAAACCACAAATCTGGATTTGGGAAAGTCACCCAGGCTTGCACTTTTTCACACACGTTCCCGTGCCACCAGGATGGACAATGATGGGGCGAAATCGAGAACAGATGTGTTGTTGTTGTTTTTGAAAGCACGTAATTGAAACTACCTATAGACTGATATACACAATTGACCTTTGAGAGCCTGGCCTCCAAACTTCATTTTGGACAAAGGTTTAGTTGTCTCTTAATTGCCCGAAAACGCGACTAAAAGTTCTCAGTTGTAGTTTTCTGACCATAGACATTGTTAGAAACCCCTACATTATACTTCCACTCGCTGGCAGCTTTATAAGAAACACCACTTTGTACTTCTACTCACTTCATTGGAAACAACTCTCTAATTTTTCTACACACTGGTCACTTTGGTAGACACAGGCATACAGTTACAGACTGTGGTCCATCTGTTGTCATGGACAATTAGCCACCCTTCTACCCCAGTCATCTGGTCATCTTCAGAAAACAGGACCGCTGTGGACCAGATTTTATGTGTGGGTGGTGGATATGGTAATGTGTGTGATATTGTACTGCTGATATGAGTGCATTAGGCATAGCGCTGTAGAGTGGCCACCAAAGATATCCAGCCAAGAGTGGTTCTATGGTCAGAAACTGCCCTCTGATAAAAGGCAGTGTCTATAGAAAGTGTCAATAGAAAGTTGTCATTCCTTTTTAAAATAGTTACTTTATTTGTCAGACAGCCTGAAGTCAAACCCACCACATTTATTTACAAGTTTTCCCTTGCAACATCAAACCTTTGAAAAGGCTTTACAGTGTGTGTGGTGTGTTTTTCAATTGTGTGATGTGTTTGCTTTATAATAAACATAGCGTTTGGAGTTTAATTCAAAAAGGTCCATTTTTATCTCATCTGACAATAGCACCTTTGTCCACATGGCAGCAAAATCTCTCAGGCGTGTTTTTGCATAGAGCAAATGAGATTGAACGTGGGATTTTTTCAGAAAAGGTATCTTTTCTGCCACCCTGCCATGCAGGCTGGTTTTGTGTGAAGCTTGAAGAATTGTTGTTGCCTTTGCCTTTGACCTAATGGTAGCCTGTCTGATCAATGCCCTTCTAGCCTGATCAACCATTTTGGACGGACAGCTTGACCTAGGCAACGTGTTGGTGGTGCCAGATCACTTCTTAATAATGCTCTGAACAGTAATCCGAGGAATAGTAAAGCCTTCGAAATCTTTCTGTAACCTTCTCACTACTTCTGCCTTTCTACAACTTTATCCCAGACTCCTGTGGAAAGCACATTCCTAACCAAGTTGATTTCTTTTTCAGAACCGTGCGCTTTTAGTAGTAAAATCTTCAAGAGACACCGGGTTTTATTCTGAGGTGGGCCAATTGGTCTACTGTTTGATCTGGCAAGTTAGAATTGTACAAGGAGCTGATCACTTTTACCAAACCAAACATTTCACCAATTGATTTTTATTCATTTTCCAATATTTCAGAATGTTTTCACACTGACAGTGAGGGTTATGATTTGTACACACAACTAAAAATGAACTTAATTTATTTCATTTTCCAGGGCATAACGGGACATGAGGTATTTTCACGCGATGACCTTCTACAGCCACGGTCCATGCTCAATTCACAGTTGTAGTAGCACAATTTAAATGCACTTATGGTGGCATTGACGGCTTAACTGGCCTGCAGCTGATCTCAGTACCTGCGGAGAGGAAGGATTATTAGTACTATCTTGCTGCTCACTATCCAGGATGAAAGAACAGACCTTGATTGCGCTATTACACAAAGGGTTGTTGTGCACATGCATAATTTAATTGAACAACTCTTTCAGAAGTGGCAAAACAAACCAGAACGAGTGATTTTCCCTCAGAAGCACATCTAAGGTGCTTTTATTATTCTAATGGTCCTCTGAAAGGGACAAATAAACAAACACTCTCCATCCATGTGCTTTAAAGACAATAGCTGCAGCGGATGCAGGAAGCCCTGATCGGAATTTAAATTTGTAAAAAGCTAATCTGGTTTTCCACGTCGCCTGACGTTCCCCTTGCCTTCTGTCCCCGGGTCCCGGGATCACCGCTTCGCAAAAGGCAAAGACTTCCACTCAGACAAGAGGCCAAGGTCTGGCTCCTGTGAGCGCAGCTCAGGTTTTGTTTGCCTTAAGTAAACAATATTATTTCATTTGGGTTAGAATTCATTTAACAGTGTAAAAAAAAGATTACACATCTCCTCAATAACAAAATATGCATTCGGATGCATATTATCAATTGAATGATCACAGGATGAGCAAGCTTTTTCACGATCTGTAAATTAGTTTTTTCTAACGCTTCCTATGAATCTTATATTCATAATGCATTTCTAAGGCATTATACAGCATAAATAATACCTTATAATAACTGACATCAGCGTGCATAATTTCTCTTAGGTACTTACAATTACAGGTTTAAGATTTTAGGAAGCAAGAGGATATGACTTCATGAAGATACATTATTCGTTATTACACTCTCCAGCAATGCATAAATCGACCCATAACCCACGGGATCAGGTGGGTTCAGATATGCTTCTTAGAAAATTTTGCGGGTGCAGGTCTGGTGACAGAGGCCTACAGTACCAACCTATCTACCTTTATGATTTTGAACTAAAAAAAATGTACAGATGTGCCATTTGAAATAATAATAATAATAATAATAATAATAATAATAATAATAATAATACAAGCAAAATTAGGCATTAAAATATGTTCATTAAAGCACTCTGTGTGAATGAAGTGTCCCAGTGTACAGTTCAGTCAGAAGGGTTGTATTGAAAGGAAGACTTGCATCATGTCATATATGCAAGTCTTCCTTTCAATACATATGTATGTGTGTGTATATATATATATATATATAAAGTGTCCCATTTTTCACCCACTCTTTCTTTATTCTGTCAATCAATTGTCCTAGTGAGCAATCATACTTCCCTGAATCTTTTTTCTAATAATAAATAGTTATATGTTCTTATTAACTTTTATTCTTAATTGTCCAAAGCTTGTATCACAAAACTAATAGCTACTCATTAAAAGCTAAAAAAACAACTTTTTATTAGTGTATTATTTTGTATTTATTTTGTTCAGGATTTGTCGGTTATCATGATTTCTTTGCATCTTTCAAATGATGTAGGCCTGCTGTCAACCCCTCAACCAGTCTGTTTTATGTAGGCCCACCCACTGGAACATGTTTGGCTTAATCCCTGGTTTGGGGGGTGGGGGCTGTTAGACCCTCTGGCCTCCTGTCACGATGGTTTATTGATGCTTCAGCCACTGGCAGTTGAGTGAGTGACTGCTGGACAGACACTCTCTGATTGATGAGACAGACGATTGGCTGGTTGTTCTAATGTCACTAACACACATACACACATCTACAAAGCTACAAGAGGAGAAAGGGATTGTGAGGAGGGGGTGTGTTTTCATTAAATGAGGACGGAGGGGGAAACAGGATGTCACACACTGGTTTCCTGGCACTGGAGCTTGATTGATAAGATGACTGAGCCAAAAGCCTTCCATGGCAGCATCCCTGAGCTTTGTTTCCCGGTTCAGACAATGACAGACGCAGCAGCAATGGTGCGAAAAAGCCAGGAGAGAGATCTGAAGATGATCAGTTGTTTGGAGATTCTTCCACCATGAACGGTCTGTTCTCTGATCCAGTGAAACTCCTCAGCGGTGTCCCGCCAGAGATGCTTTTATCAGGGACTGAAAATGTAGAGCACAGCACGCACCATCAAGCAGGAAAGGCACACAAACGTGAAACCTTATGGCTTACAAATTGTGATACTCTCATCTCTTGATTCAGCATTGAAAACAAAATCATTGAAAAAATGAATTGTAAAACGTGTAGCTTTTTTATAGTTTACAAAAGGGTTTTGCCCAAGAACTCGTACTGACTTATTGCTACTGAGTTATGCTACTGCTTAAACTTTTGGTGCTGGACTGTTTCAAAATGTACCAAGGTACACCCCTTCTAATGTACACCCCGCCCCCCAGGTCCTTCAAGTATGAGTTCATTTCGAGCACAGTGGATAACATAGCTAGAAAAACTGCAAATCTGAGCGAAGAGAACTGTTCCCTTGCAATGGGGCAGTTTTTACTTGTAAAGTAAAGTGCCCCCTTACAGTCCTGCATGAACACACCACACAGTGTGAACAACGTGAAATTTGTTCTCTGCATTTAACCTATTTACCAAGTGAAGCAGTGGGTGAAACCACCAATGATGGGGGGGCAGTGTGTGGGGACGGGACCTTGCTCAAGGGGACCTCTGTGATGACACTCCAGGGATTTGAACCCACAACCTTCTGATCTCAGGGCAAACTAACCACTAGGCCACCAGCTGCCAGAGGAAGTGTTATCCACAACATTCACCTGCATGTTTAATTAGAGATCTTGGGGGGTGGGGAGGGTGGCATTTACATATAAACACTATTAACAGCTTAGAACCTGAAGGGTTCTTTAGGACGGTGGTTCTTAAGACCATCAACACTTTTGCTCCATCCTATTGTTTGTAAAAATGAGATGTGGACTATTGGTGGACCAGCTCTGAGGATCAGTTTACTGACCACTGCTTAAGGGAACCAAATGGCTCGTTAATGTAGGTATTAACTGGGTCATTATTTTGGGCGAAATTATGGCAAATAACCAGATGGTCTATATAAATTTCACTGAAACACCCAACACTAATCGGCTATTAAGCTGATAAATGACATAAAACTCTCCTAATTGGGTAATGAGTATCAAGGTGGGAAGCAAAAACAAGCTGAAACAAACTTTGCTGCTTAACTGTTTGACATTACAGTGTAATTTAGTATGTTCTGTAGTACCAACACATTACTCTGCAGAATTACCTCCTTATGCAACTTTTCACTCATTTTTATTAGCTTAATGGCCAGAACCTGACGGCCAGTGTAATTTAGTTAAATTGGTACTTACTTCCATTGTGCCCAAAGTAATTAGACAGGTTATTTGCATATACAGCTCTGGGAAAAAATAAGACACGTCTACAAAAATGTTCTCAGGTTTTATCTTTTATAGGTGCAAGTACTGAACTGAACAGCTTTGCCTTAGTTTTTAAGAACTGCTGACAAT
>JBBJLS010063902.1:0-12799 GCA_037577275.1 Bryconaethiops microstoma
TTCAAGCTCCCGGATAAACAGTGGCTGGTGAGGCCTCCTCTTCTTCCTCGTGTCCACTATCATCTCCTTTGTCTTATTAACATGAGATGCCTGTTTAGTCTGCAGCTGTTTTGGCTTGCCCATTCTCACTGATACTATAAAGAGTATTTCTGTCCAGACTGCCTTTTGCATGAGGCACAATACAGGATAGCCAATTAGAACAGGGGTCATTTACATATATTAGTCTTAAAGGCATAAGTAAACAAAGCAGTGTTTAATTCTTAGGGATGAAGATAGGTTGAAAGCGGACATATAAAATTGCTCACAACTGCTTTTGGTGCAAGCAAACAAACACCTGGGGGGGGGGGGAAATACAGGAAAAATGTAGAGTGGGGGCCTTTTAAATGAGTTGTATGAATTGGAATTGGTCATACATGACTGATCCACATGTTTTTAGTTTTAGTTATTACAAATTTGTAATTTTATAGGCATTCTAAGAGAACATAATTTAAAAAAAAAATCCACAATCCCATAAAGAATGGGGGCAGCTGGCGATCTGGTGATTAGGGAGTTGTCCCTGTGATCAGAAGGCCATGGGTTTGAATCCCAGGACTGCACGTGACACCACTGAGGTACCGTTGAACAAGGTACCGCCCCCCTGTCTGTTGCTTCACTTGGTGAATGAGTTAAAAGCAGAGAAGATTTTCACATTATTTACTGTGTGATGTGCTGTGATGTGTGATGTTCTGTGGTGTGTGATGTTCTGTGGTGTGTGATGTTCTGTGGTGTGTGATGTGCTGTGGTGTGTGATGTGCTGTGGTGTGTTCACATGTGACAAAACTTTACACAGAATGTCTGCTGTCAAGTTAGTGTAACATAATGAACACCAGAAACACCAGTTGTTCTATGCAGGCTGTGTGTTTTGTTTCAGGGTAATGAGAGATATATGAGAAATCTGTGTGACAGAGGAGTCTTTTTGGATTTGGGTTCCTGATGTATGAGCAGGTGTGTGAATGACGATGCACTTTTCTCCACATTGACAGGCTCGAGACAGACAGTGAGTCAGCGTCTCGGAAACAACGCAAATGTGCTCTGGCTGCGCAATGTCCGCCACTAATGCGTGATGCGATAAAACGTTCCAGCCCTGCTCAGAGAATAGTGTCGTCTCCTATTCTCTATCGCAGCCTGAGCAGGACAAGGCACAAGGACATTGATTCTGAGAATATGCTGACTGATCTATTTGTGGAAAGGGTTGTAATTATATTATATTCCATTTTGCAATCTTTGCTACATGTGTTCATGATATACAATATACTAAAAAGTAGCAGTGCATCCATTTGGGAATTGTAGGCTGATGCTAGCTCAGTTTTTTTGTGTGCATAGTGCCTGTGCGATTATATAAATATTAATAGAATGTAGAAAATCTAACATTTTGTTGCTGTCAGAACAAAACCTTATATCTACAACCTCATATCTGGGGCAGCTGGTGGCATAGTGGTTAGGGAGCTGGCCCTGTGATCAGAAGGTCGTGGGTTTGAATCCCAAAACTGCTAATGGCCCCACTGAGGTACCCTTAAGCAAGATACCATCCCCACACACTGATCCCTGGGTGCTGTGTTCCTGGCTGCCTGCTGCTTCACATGGTGAATGGGTTAAATACAGAGAAGAATTTCGTGGTGTTTACACTGTGTGCTGTGGTGTGTTCACGTATGACAATTGGTCACTTTACATATAATTACACTGTACACTTATAAAACAAAGAAACTTTAGAGGCAAATTGAAAAACATGTCTAACTTTCAGTGTAAGTCAATGTAGAACAATCTTACTTTAAGTGATTTTGTGCTATTTCTATATGTGCCTTCTTTGCTATATTTTGACACAAAATGAAACTTTTAAATTTAATTTCCAATTTTAAAAAGTTACAAAAATTGAGAGTTATTTTAAGCGGTGTTTTTGCTGAAAGGAAAATGCAGAATTAACTTCATAAGCTCAGCCTTCCAAATGTTCTGCACTTCAGGACTACAGTAACTGATCAAATACTGGTTTGAAACATTAGTAAAATATTGGTCTGATGCTGATAATTTTTAAATGAATATCTGCAGATGACAATATATTTCTGATATCATTATGCATACTTTTATATTTGTTGGGTCACGTTAATATTTTTATTAATTCAGTAGAAATGCCGGGAGAAACATATCTAGAGTGTCTAGGGCATTTTTTTTTTTCTCTTATCGATCATCAGGACCTCATGATTTTGATCCTGTTCTTACACCATATTCCAAGGTGGTTCTTTACTGACTGCAAAAAGATGTGCTACACATTGTAAATTGTCCATAAGCTCGCCTTGGTGAAGCCTTTACTAAAAGGACTTGAGGCTTAGCGCTCATAATGTAAACCATTCATTCTGGTCTTACTCCATCTAAGTGCAGCATTAAGTACAGCTGGTCATAAAATCCAGATCACTGGACAGGCCTATCAGCTTTAAATGACAAAACATACAGCTCCTTGTTGTGTTGGGAAATGGCTCATCTAAAAATTTAGATTGTTATTTGGAGTTCCACAAGGTTCAATTTTAAGGCCGTTTCTTTTCTCTGTTTACACCGGTCAGGAAACATAATTTTTCATGGCTGCACTGATTAATTGTAAAATTATACAGTGCCATTCCTCTTTTTATTTTGACCTCTATTTATTTTTTTATTATAACATTTAAATAATGTTACTAAAGTTGCATTATATCATTTAAGAAATATTGCTAAAGTTAGACCTTTTACATCCCAGAGCACTGTGGGGGGAAAAAAAACATACATGCCTTTATTTATTTTTTTAGTGGGCATCCCAAGACTTTGGTACATTCTCTACAGCTTACTAGGTAATTAGGTTGTTAGTTTATTGCACGATTGAAAAAAAAACATTAAGAAAGCATTGATTTAATTTAGCTTTGGTTTAGAATGATAATGCATCCAATTTAATTTGAAACCTACCTTTTCATTTTAAAGCACTTTGATCAGCTATGTGCATAACTATTTGTACTTTATTTATTATTATTATTATTATTATTATTGTTGTCATCAGATTACCTTCCCCAATGCTACGGGACTTTACACCCTTCTAATCGATGCTTGGCATTGTGCACGATGGCTTTAGGCTTGTGTGCAGCAGCTCCATAGCGTCCCATTCTATTAGCAGTGTTTTTCTTTGTGCGATTATACGAGCTGTGTGTGCATGGCTGCACACCTCTGCCAGCAGTGGATTCCCAACAGAGTAGCTGAACTCACCAATTAGAAGAAGACTCTCCAAACCTTTGCACATGAATTATGTATCTTACTCTTGGCTGTGTAAAAGTTTTTCATCTATACTAAATATTTTTTGAATAAGCACTTTTACTGAGGTCAGTATTGTTGTGTTCCAGACCCCGAATCAGATCATCTAAATTACATGACTACATTCTAACTGAGGGTGAAGGCCAACTCTATAAGCATGTTGGCGCTCTCTCTGGATTCTGGAGAATTCTTTTCTAGCCTCTGCAAAGCCTGCACTTAAACCCAAGACACACCAAAATAGCTTCTGCCCACCAAAGCACGAGGGTAAACTTCAACTCATCTAACCAGACCCCTCTGGAGTCAGCATTTTGTTCCTTTTTCCGGTAGCATCCTAGAGAGTGTAAATACTGTGCAACTGTGGATTCATCTGACCACATAAGGAGGTGCATTCCTGGTTTTGGCCCCGAAACAGATTGAGAGTAATTATACAGTGGCTTACATGTGTTTGCCACACCCAAACTGGATTCTATTCTGTTGCTGAAGCTTTGTGTACATTTTTTTTGTTTTATTTAAATGTCCCAAATATATTTTCATCTCTATGGTTAAATCACCTTTTGACGCTTATTATCAGATCATAATGGGTCGTTTCACTTTAAATGAATGCATTTCTTTTTGAGAAATACCCACTTTATATGTGTAGTTGGTTTAGCATATACCTAATGGAAACTAATAAAACCAACACTGCACCCACACACAGCCACCACACACCGCCAGCATACCTGTTTGACACCATTCACTCCCCACCCATGTTTAACCAAAACTCTGATCAATTCACACACCTAAAGCACATGCTTCATCTACCCACGCACTCTCACAAACAGGTTATATGATCCTCATATGACATAATGATGTATATGTACATAAGCCCTTGGAATTATAACCACAAACTTCACCACCTTGGCTAATCTGTTGAGATGTATATTAAAGCAGTGGAAAATCCCGAGATGAGAAAAGCTGTTATTTTCTGTATACAAAAGTGATTAAAGGTAGAAGATCTTAGAGATGCACTAATGTGGGATTTGTAGGCCGATCCTGATACATAAACATTTCTAAAATGCAGAAACTGGGACTACATCTACCTGGACTACACAAATATAACCTTTATTTCTTTAAGCTTACACATGAGCTAAAATAAATACATTTAGTGCAGTGTAACATGCTATAAATGTATCATTAAATACTGGTTTGAAATATTTTTCATGTTTAAAGCTAAAATCGGACTGTTGCCAGTACTACTTTTGAAGCAAATATCTGCCAATACCAATATGGTCTCGATATCATCTTTTTATTTATCATTGCGCATTTATTACAGTGCTAAATTAAATCCCAGTTAAAGATTTCAAAAGTAGGTAAAGTAATGAATGATAGAGATGTTCAGTGTATGGAAAAAGTGACTAAACTGACTAAATCTCCATGTTAATCTCCTGGTCCCGGAGGCCCCTGCTCTGCTCTGCACATTTTAATGTTTCTCTTGCCTTAACATACCCACCTCAGCTCAGTGAGGGGGTGGTAATGAGCTGATTAGTTGGATCAGGTGTGGAACACCTGTGCCTCCATGGTCCATGGTCTGAGTGAGCAGATGCATGTGTGGTTTTACAGACTGAACTCAGTTAACAAATGGTCTCAGAACACAGTGCTTATTAGTGTATGATTTCACATTTATCATTGATATTTATACTTCAAAGTAATTAAACCTAAAATATCCATATTAATGTTAGTATTCTCTTTCACAGTTAGTCATTGTCATTTATTGGACAGCTCAAATTCACAGCTGACTTCAAATTCACACGGGGATTATCTCATCTCTGATCTGGCTGCCGTGTTTTTATGAATTACATACCGATATTGGGGTCTTTCACTGGTAGCTGGTGTCTTCAAAACTTCACAAGCAGAGTTTACACAGACACGAGAGCCTTCTGTCTAAAACGTTGTGCTTTAGCTGCAGTGTTTGTTCAGCTGTAGAAGGGCGAAACCTGTGTAGTTAAGAAAGCAGGTAGCCTACTGCTTTTACAGATGTGTTTCTCCATCAAAGTTTTGTTTTTAATCTGTAAAAAAGAAAATAAAGCCTGGGGGAAAAACATTTTGGAAAATACATAGGACTAGGTGGTGTTGGATTTAAAGAGTGTAAGATTTTGTTTGTTGTTAGAGTGTATAGTGGCTTATTTCATTGTATTTTCAATGATGGACAGTTTATCACTCCCTCTGTCATTCTCTTGTTTCAACATTTGTTTGCTATGTACAGGAAAAACACATTTGTGACAATGTTTAGGTGGTATATTTGAGAGTATCTATGCTGGAAGGTGTTTAATGTCTGTCAGCGGGCACCACTTCTTCACACCTTCTCACGTTACCCCACCTGCACCCGCTGACCCTACACAACCTGAAATGACCCTTTTAACCCCTAACCTGAGGAAGCAAAGAGGCATGCAGAGTAAAGGCCTAGCGTCCCGCCAGGAGTGGGAAATCACACTGTTTTGTTACTTTTACTGTCAAAAGTGATGAAAAGACTGAACAGCAACCCTAGTCCCACATTTTAAGAACTTCCTTGACAGCATGTGATTAACATTAAAGTGCTGTTTGTGGAAGTCCTATAATAGCCAGACATTTATTATTCACCGTTAGGCAGGCCTCTGTAGTGATTTAGTTCTTGGATGGTGGGTGTCTGAGGGGAAAATTGTGCCATTTGTTAGCCACTTAGCTCCAGGCGTCTTTGCTATCGCTGCAAGAACTGTCTAATAACAGTGTTTTTGACTCTTAATTTGTATGTTCTCCTTTGGAATGACATTTATTTTTTTTTACTTTTTTACTAGTTCGTTGTAGATTAATGATTTTTGACTGCAGACATGGCTGCTCTTGCTCTGTCTCCTTAAGGAGGGCTTGTTTTTACCTGTCAGATGTTCAAGGAGGGATAGCTGGTGCATTGTCACCTGTGTTGCCAAAACATTGCTGTTGTCATCAACCTAAATATTCAGAAGGGCTCCTCGGAGGAGCCTCTAAGGGAATGCACAGAAATCGTCTGAGACCACATAAGAAGGCAGGCCGCCTTCCAAGAGACTAAAGCACAGCCACACTCAAAAATTGCAGTCTTGCCTTGTCTTGAAAAAATAGGCTTAACCAAGGCTGGACCAAAGGACTGGCAACAAAAAAAACACTATCTTGGTGTGGTGAGCAAACTAGTTAACTTGACAACCATAAACAGGGCACAAAATAAAGACAGTTATACCATCTCATGAGAGCATAGTCACTGATTACAGTGACTCATTTTCTCAACCAAGCACATATTTTGGGAGGGTTTGGGGTGAATTGTGGAACTTGTTAAAAAAATGTATAAAGGCTCATGTTTTAGATCTGTTTGTAAAAGTGATTTTCCCCAAAACCCCATTGATATTGTACGCTCAGACAGAGAATGATGTGTGTGAGTGAAGCTGTGCAACACACCGAGCTAAAGGAAATAAATGTATTTGCTTGATGTGGGTTGGTTTTTGGCAGTGCTCAGCCAAGCAGGCCAATTTTGCATTTAACAGGTTAATTTACATTAAGCAGTAAAACAAAAGATTAATCCAACCTTCATCTAATCCAGTCTTTTCACTTACTGTGTGTCATGCTGCCTTTCTTTTATATGCTTATTTCTAGCTGTCTGTAAGAAATAAATGTAGAGCCTAAAATTAGTGCATCCCCCCTTATGGATCCTCAGTGATGCTATTTGAAGCCCAACCCCTGTAGAGCTTGACACAGCCACAGCCGGTAGATGATACAAATTTGCATTGCAAATTCAAAAAAGTAGATAGTAGTAATAGTAATAAAAATCTTGGCAAAGCATTTCCCATGCACAGTTTATTTGCTCTAGAAGATTATGCCTGGAAATGATTAATTGTGGTAAATTTATACTAATTTCTCTGACAAAACAAGTGTATGTGAGTCTTAAAGGCCTTTTAAGTGAAATGTTCCTGTCAGCTACTCTGTTGGTCTTGAATCTAGGCTGGTTCACCACTGTGGCAGCCCTGGTGTGTCTTTATCTTCGGCTCAGACACCTCTCCTGTTATAATCAGAACCCTTTTTTTTTTTTTTTTTTGCATAAACCCACAAGGTTTTTCAAAGAGGCACTCATTTTAATAATACCTGATGCTGTCCCTCAAACCCAGATCATTTTTCCTCACTTGACGTGTGTTTCAAATGTCCTCTTGCTTGCCTCTCTGATGCATTTACTCTTCATCCACCTTTTTTGGTAGGAACATTTAATTGCCTGCTAAGAGAATAGTGAACAAGGACTCTCATTGAAGCTACTCTAGTGCTTCCCATGGTGTTTTCGGTCTGACCCACTTCACGTTTATTCTTGTATATTTCGTGGTGCATTCTGGTTGACCCAGTATCTGTTTACTCCCGATATATGCCATGCTGCATTTAGGGAGGGACTATTCTGGAGTGCAGCACTGGGCCTTCGGTGGCCTGCTTGACCCGCTGGTCTTCACCCAATTAAGCCTGGGCTCTTCTTCTTTTGGGGTGTGTGTGTGTGTGTGTGTGTGTGTGTGTGTGTGTGTGTGTGTGTGTGTGTGTTACAGAATGTGTGTGTGCATTTTTCTGTAGTGTGAAATGAAAAGCTGTCCTGCTTCATTGCACTTTGTCAATAGCAGTGTGCAGTGTGGCTGTGATCTCTGTGGATTTGTATGTATTAAACTTTGGTATGTCAGTGGTCTTCTTGATCATAATCATGCATAGTCTAACGCAATCATGCATAGACTTTACCTTTCCTTTTGGTCATACTACATATCTTTGCTGGCATGATAAAACCTTCTCTAAATGGTAATTTTACAGGAAAAAAAAAACATTTTTGTCTGGTTTATTGTGAATCATTTTGAATCATTTCTGTTGGTCCATTCATTATGACAGTTAAGGTTTCTTGGTCAGAAACATGTTACTGGCCAATTTATTATTATTACTATTATTATTAATAGTAGTAGTAGTGTTAGTATTATTATTGGCCAGTATTTTATTTTACTTAGTATGATTCACTCTGTCCCAAAATTCACTCTGTCCCGAAGTATTGTGCTAAATAGTAGAAAGATTCAATGGAAAAATAAACTATATTAATATTGAGTAGTAGAGAATACTGGAGATGTGCTAGTGTGGTTTGTGTGTTCCTTGGGCCTAAGCAGTGTGAGCTTCAGACAACAGCATTGATTTAGAGATGTTCTTTTCTATGAGCAGGTTGTAAGAAGTGTGATTAGAGCCCTGTGTCAGTCAATCAATACTGTAATTTAAGACTAGCTTGTTCAGTTTTCTACAGACCACCTTAGTAAATGAAAAAATATTTTAGACTGGATGTTTAGTAGCCGGTGAAGAAGACATGGAGAGAACAAACCGTCCTACATGCAGTTTTGGGCCTGTTAGAGAATATGCCGTTTTTAGACCCAAAAACGTGGTTCCTACTTTTACACTCCGTAAATAAACAACATATGTTAAATACAGTGGATACAGATAGGACAGGAGAGACTGACTGGACGTAAGTGGATGTATATATATATATATACATGTAATAGATGTCGTGTAAAAAGTATTTCTGTGGGTGCTCCCAAGTGGTGTAATTGTCTAAGTTTTGGCCGTCACTGGGAAGATCAATGGAGTTCGATCCCCGGTGATGCTGCAGCCATCCGTGGCCTGGAGTCCAAGAGAGCACATTTGGCTTTTGCTTTTTAGGGCTAGAATGGCCTTCCCACTCCCTTAACAGTCAGCATGATGCTAGATAGCACAGGCGTTTAGTTGATGTGACAGAATTGGCAGACATTATCCTACTAACACGTTGTACTTTTCAAAGACATAGTGTTGGCGGCAGTTCAAATAGATGCAGTGGTCGACTTTACGTCACTCAGAGAAAGCACATGCTAACAGCAGCCCCCCAATGTTGGTGGTGTGGCTTGATAGCGGGTGGAATTGGAGATGACTAAACTGGGCACAAAATCGGGGGAAAAAAGTACTAGAAGTATTTCCTTGACCATCCCAGTCTAAGATATCTCATCCTTATGCACAACCAACAAGAGCCTTGAAATGCACACTGACACTTCACAACAGAAAACCTTGACATTTACTGAGAGTTGTAATAAAATTGCTGCTCTGACACATAGGTAGGCTACACAAAATCCCAATTCAGAGATGGAGTATGGAGGAATTGATCTAGAACTGGCCTAGTTTTTAAACCTAGACCCACTGCAGAAATGTCTGTGGCCTGCTACCACTCTCACTGTGGCTAATGAGAGCAGACAGATGAAAGGGTGTGTGTGTTTGATGCACTGCTCACTCTCAGGGTACACAATGCATAATGCAGGAGTCTGGATGAGGACTTTCTCTTTGATACTGTCCTTTTGTACCACATTTGAACTGTAGCCGTTGGTTGGAATCTCTTCCGTTGACCGTATGAATGTAGCATGTAAGGCTCATTCAAAAAACCACACAGACTGTTGCTGTTTCAACTATTTTTGTGCAAACTTCTCAGGCAAGCTTAAACTAGCAGTTTTTCCCCTAACCTCCGGTGCTTCTTTCGTTTTTCAGTGGAGCTGCAAGGCTATTATAGATAACAAGTAATAGAACATGTACTTCCCAAGTAGCTCTATGATGCCTACATCATCATCACACATTATAGATCACACACAGGACAAAATATATCTAATAGATAGAAACTGTACTTACTGCCACAATGTTATCTGTGCCATTCTCGTAGATGACAGTCAGACACTACATAAGCAAGTCTGTTTGAGATTAGTTAACAATTTGAAGCAGTTTGAGGAAAGTGTGTGATGATATGCAGTTTGCACAGTTCTAATTGTTGGTCATACGTTTCCATTATTTGTTAGCCATATTAGCCTTATAGCAGCACAAAACTGAAGAAGCAGTTTGTACTTCAAGCGCCAAACATAATTTTGTCATTTTAATACTCGTGATGAACTATCAGGTGTGACAAGAAGTTTGAAGCTAGAAGTTTCTCTATGCTGCTTCTAAGACGTCAGTTCTTGCTTATGCCTGAAAGCGATTAAAACCTGTTTTGGGTAAAAGGGACGATTCTGGACCATCAGGAGTAGTTGGGCAAGATCTTCTTGTTGCCTGGCTCTGCCTGAAGAAAAAGGATTTTAATAATTTATGCTCAGTCAGTGGAGAGGGTAGAGACAGGCAGAGACCTGCCTGCGGATGCATGCTGGGTTAAAGAAGTACTGCACAATGTTCAGGTTTGGTTGTTGATGTTTTTGTTCCCAATACATATCAGTCAAAAGATATCAGTGTATCCCTCTCCAAGTAAATATAAAATATAGTACAGCTGTGCTAGTTATAGTGGTTAGGGAACAATACACAATATGATTTAAGCTGAAATGAGGCTGAAGTTTTGCTCCTCTTCAGTCAACACTTTGCCTGCCGTGTTACCATGGTAAGCACTGTGGATATGCAAGCAAATTTGGCTGAAGGCTGACCATACAGTTATGATTTGGTCACTGATAACACTGATAACCAGATTTGCCCTGCAGTGTGAACAGAGCCAGTGTTTATGCACTGGTATTAACAGCTGAACACACACACACACACACACACACACACACACACACACACACACACACACACACACGTACGTCAGAAAGACCCAGAGCCAATCAGTTTAAGCGCTTTAATTGATAATTGGGTTTAATCTTGTTATAAAAAATCTTCCATGAAATTGAGCTGATATCTTCATTACGTTGACGCCATAGACCCGTTTTGACCATTTGTTTTGCTATTTCTTGTAAATGTCTTATTTAATTGCCTTTGAGAATTTGGAATGAAACATTGAAGGGTTTTATTTGGTTGTAAGGTTGTGTGTAAGAGGTGTGCAGCAAATTCTTGCTGGTGAATAAGAAGCTATAGCAAGTTGTTTTGAGTTTGGTGTGCTGTGGTATAGACACACTTTTCCATCTCCCTCACTTTACAGAACTCATCTACTTATCGTTTACCAGCCATCCCACCCCATTTCTCTCGTTCCATCCCTCTCTCTCACCATGTCCTCTTGCCAGTTGCCAGTGCACGGTTGTTCCAGTGTCCAGATCCAGTATCACACATGCAAATACAATACAGGCTCTGTGCTGCCCTCAGAGTATTGTCTTCTACAGCTCAGCCTGCACAAAAGAGCTGTTCAGGCAGCATCAAAGCCCACTGTCAGGTGCCCCACACAGCAGCCAGGACGGCCTTCTGTTTCTCCCTCTCTCACACACAGCACTTACAGTTCAAAAGTAATGCAGCATGTGTTGTGCACATAAATAGATATTAAAGGAAAACCTGAAATGAAACACTATTTTTTGCACTCTATGCTCTGAAAACAGTCATTTCTTTGCCCAATATCCTGCTTTAGAAACATATATTTCATAAAAAATAACACTGAGGATATTATGTTTGCTCATGATGTTATTGTCATATTTTCAAGTGTGCCGAAAAACAACACACACTGTCCAGCAATACTGAAAAAAGGTTAGAGCAAACAGCAATTTACTGGTAGAATACAGTTTAATAAGAATAACATTTTGTTAGAAAAAGGTCGGATGCATGGATGCAGTGTCAGGTAAGCTCTATGCTTACTTTCTGATGTCCCACCATCCCCCTCAAAAAAAAAAACACACAGTGCTGCCATTCTAAGCCAAGGATTTGGCAAAGATACAGTATGTGCTGTTGTCCAGAGCACTGAAAGCTCCTCTAAAAGTCTGGTCACTGTAAAGGCTGTAAGAGGACGGTCACAGCTTGAAAGAATTGACCTCATTTTGGTCAGCAGCATTTCACTTAGTTAATTTGTTTAAATAGGGCCTATATTTTTTTTGTGTTCTTCTATTAAAACACGATCAGAAATAAACTTGTATGCATCAAGGTTTGAGAGGTGTCAGAGAGCTTTAACACGTGCCAGAAGCTTCATTATGGCGAACAGATCTGATAATTAAAAGGATAATTTTAGCAGACTTGACGTGGAAGCATTTTGCACCATCCTTGCACCTTGTTTCCTCTTTTCTTCAGTAGGAAATTCAAGCTTTTTGAATTTACATACAAATTTCATGTGGTTGTTGATAAGAGTAAAGTAACCTCTTTCTTTCTTGCTTTCTTTCTTTCTCTCTCTCTCTCTCTCTCTCTCTTTGTATCTCTCTTTCCCCCAGGATTCGTCCTCAGTTGGCACGGGAGAAGATAGAGGGATGTCACATCTGTACTTTTGTGACCCCTGGAGAGCCCCAGGTGATTCTGGGAAAGGACAAAGCCTTCACGTTCGACTATGTGTTCGACATGGACTCTCAACAAGACACCATCTATTCTAACTGCACGGAGAAACTGATAGAAGGCTGCTTTGAGGGCTATAACGCAACTATATTTGCTTATGGACAGGTGTGTATGTATGTGTGTGTGTGTGTGTGTGTATGTGTGTGTATGTGTGTGTATGTGTATGTGTATGTGTGTGTGTGTGTGTGTGTGTGTGTGTGTGTGTGTGTGTGTGTGTGTGTGTGTGTGT
>JBBJLS010063912.1:0-12799 GCA_037577275.1 Bryconaethiops microstoma
CAGTGTGTTTGCACGAACCCAAGAGAAAGCTGCTCGTTACTGTCACAGTTGAGGAAACACAGAAAACCAACACACACACACACACACACACACACACACACACACACACACACACACACACACACTCACGCACACACACTCACACACACACACACATGGTTTTTGTGCTAAAAGTGTGAGGACTTTATGATTATTGCTGTGATATATCGCAGCGCTGTTCATCTGTAACTGTATCATAACAGTTATAGATAAATGACTGCGCCATCTAAAGATGCGCTCTGTGCTGCAGCGGCTTTAACCCATAAATCTCCGTAGTTATTACAACACAAATATCATTGCACAATCTTGTACAGCTCAAGTTGGAGTTTTATTATTATTCGTAATATTGGTGAATTTTGGCACCGCTTCTCCTCAGATGCTTTTTGAGATATTGGCACCGTTCTATCTCTGACAAGTGCGTAATACCGCCCTCCATTGCTATTGTGTGCAACTTTTCAATCATTTATCATTTAAAGTTTGGGATTTCGTTGGCGAGTCGTGTCAGGAATACAAATGAGACAGTCTCTAAATGAGCTTTGTGATGTCACCTCACTGTACCAGCTGAAAGGCAGCGCCACAGAAACAAAATATGACTCTTATGCTGGTTTTGTTTAAGTAGCGGCTCTTTCAGAAACTAAAGCACAGGTCAGTTACAGAAATTTATGTGTTAAAGGGCGCGTTGCCCCCTCAACAACCTCCCTCCTGAGCTTTGGACATAATTTTGCCTAAACCTCCTTTTCAAAGGTGTTTATGTGTTTAGCATGTCAGTGGTCTGGTTTTGTTCTATACTTGTATAAACCAGGGGTCCTCAACTCCGGTCCTGGAGGTATGGGATGATTAACAGGTGAGTTGAATCACGTGTATTTAAGGTGGGAAATCACTAACCGCTGGACAACGGCCCTCCAGGACTGGAGAGGGGACACCTGTCATTGTTGGTTAAAAATCATGTCTGGGTGGTCGGACCACTTGATTTTACTACATGTGCAAATCATACCAAATAGAACTGCAACATACAGCATTCATAATAACGAAAGACCTCTTGTATTAATTTGCATGCATATCAAATTGAATGGACCTGTATCATATTTTATCGACTGGTATGACACTTTGTATCGTATCAGACCGTATCACAGCATATCATGCTGTATCATACGGTATCATATCAGAATGTATTACAGTGTATCATGTCATATCGTATCACTGCGTATTGTTTCAAACTGTATCACAGCAAGTAGTGTATCGACTTGTATCCCAGCACATCATACTGTATTATACTATATGACAGTAAATCATATATCGTACTGTATCAAAGTGAATCATATATCGAAACTGTATCACAGCACAACATATCAAACGCCAACACAGTGTAATGTATCAAACTGTATCACAATGCATCAAATTGTATCAAATTGTTTCACAGTCTATCACATCTCATTGAACTGTATCACTGTGTGTCGAATTGTTTCAAACTGTATCACAGCATATCATATAACAAACAGTATCAAAGCGTATCACAATGAACATTATCAAAAGGAATCTTATCACACCGTGTATAATATTACATCAAACTTTTTCATATTGCATTGGTCTGTATCACAGACATAGCAGACATAGAACTGCAACTGTATCACAGTTTATCATATTGTATCGAACTGTATTACAGCATACTATATCGTATCAGAATCAGAATCAGAATCAGAAAACTTTATTTATCCCGGAGGAAATTGTTTCTCCACAGCAAATCATACTGAACTGTATCACACCATATCGTATCAAACTGTATAACAACATATTGTATCTTATATCAAACTGTATCATAGTATTTCAAATTGTATCACATTTTGGATCGTAGTGTACTGAACTTCATCACATATAAAGTAATTAATTCTGTTTGTTTCCATGAACTATGACTGAGAAACTATTTATATACAATTATGTTCTGATTTCATCCTCTCTGGCCACCGCCGTAATGTCTAAGGGTTCATTAACATGAGGAATATTGCAATAAAAGCTTTTGAATTGAAGAAGGAGGTGGGATTGCGAGGGGTTGCAGGAGCTGTAATTAGGAAATGAATAGAGTCTTACAAACGAGACGCCAAGACAGACAGATCCAGCCTGTTGACGTTGACGCTGATAGTCTGCCAGTCAACAGCAGATTGTGTTGCTTCATTGTGGATTGTACTTGTCTGGAAGAGATGATCCCCCTAGTAACAAAAGAAGAATCTTCCTTATTTGTGTCAGTTCTCCGTCTGTGCTTTGTCTCGAGATTGTCTGGGAGTCTCCTGCAGTGGCCTGGAGTGCTTTATCACACAGTTATTTTGGAGCTGGCACTTCACCGATGCACATCTCAGCTTAAAGTAATTAAATTTTAAGAGCCTGATCATGTCTGGGAGTTTTAGATGATATATCCACTTTAATAACTGCCTTTATACGGGAAAGGCGAGGGCACTCAAAAGGAGGCCCTGTATATGTCTGGTATTAGCTGTCTGGTGTATAATTGCTCTTGCCAACAATTAAGGTTGTGCTGAGCAATTATATCCATTTGCAGCCGGTGCTAATAGCGGTGTGTGTCGTTCACGCTAACAATGGGCTTCCCATCCGACTTTCTATCATTTTTTTCTTTCACTGCGAAGAATCGTAGCAAAATTAGCCCAGCAGTACAACCTTCCAGCTGCAGGGATCATCTCAAGTTTTGCTTTCTACTGAATTCTCTACTGTTAGGTGTATTTAGTCCCCGGGCCACTTTATCGGAAACACCTCCCCAGAAGAAGATTATGCCCACAATGGTCTTTTCTTTGTCTCATCAAAAATAAATTGTCCTGTTTGCAGAAAATTAAAGTCAGACTTGTTTCTCCTAAATCCCCCTTTTAGGAAAAAGATTTTAAAGATCAGTTTAAGACAGAAGTTTTTCTGTCTTAAGCTGTTCTCACTGGCTTCTCAGTTTTTTTTCTCTATAACAATCATATGGATCTCAAAACTGCCTGACTTTGGCAGTTTTGAGATGTGAATTTGATCACTAAGACGGATTCCAGGCCAACCAAGAAGCCAACCAAGTTTTCTTTTGGATCTTCTGGTTTATCTGAAGATCTGCTGATCTGAGACAAATAAAGATCAGAGCAGTGAGAGAAAAGAAAGATAATTTTAAGATCCTAAACTGGGATCGGGCTGAGATAAACTGTGCTTAAAGAGATGGGCCAGAGTCTGTAACTGTACACCTGTATAGTGGAGCTATAAGGCAGGTGTTTCTAATAAAGTGGCCAGTGAGTAAAAGCACAAGGTAAGGTGTTTCCAGTAAACTGGGCAGTAGATGGAGGCGGAAGGTGTGTGTTTCTAATATAGTAGCCAGTGAGTGGAAGCACAAAGTAGGTGCATGTAGAAGCATAAAAATGTGACATCCATACAAAACTCCACAGGCATGATTGCGCTACACATCATTCTGGCTGCTCTCAGCGGCGCTGTGTGTGGAGTGTGTGAGGGGGTGTGTGGCCCGCTAAGTGTTGAGCACTGTTCTTGTTGATGATGGGGCCGGGTTTGATCCTCTAACAGGGAAGTGCACTGACCTCCATCCAGCCGATCAGAGCTGCCGGCTATTGTGGTTCCTCAAACCGGCCGCGTTCCGGTCCGCTGATGGCGGCGCTCCCCAGAGCCCCGCTGTTCATTAACAACACTCCTTCGGCCCTCTCAGGTAGTGTGTATTATTCAGCGCACCTCTCTACAGACTCTCTAATTGCTCCCAGGGTCTGCAGTGGCTTTTTGGGTGGTTGATGAATGAGTGTGTGTGTGTGTGTGTGTGTGTGTGTGTGTGTGTGTGTGTGAGTGTGTAAGTGTGTGAGAGAGATACTGGACAGAAAGGATGGCAAAAAGAGTCTGGGCTCAGAAAAAGCACCTCCATTTTTGGTTTTAATTCATTACAGTAATGGATTGTTCTTCAGAATTTCACCTTCTGTTCAGTTGCATAAGGTGGACAATAAAGTGGTCAGTGAGTGGAAGCACAAAGGAGGTGTTTCTAATAAAGTGGCCAGCAAGTGAAAGCACAAGGTTGGTGTTTCCAATAAAGTGGCCTGTAAGTGGAAGCACTAGAATGGTGTTTCTAATAAACTGTCAATATCTCTTTATCCCTAATCTATGCAGACTCTTTATTATTGTGCCTTTGAGGGACATATGTAAATGAGCTCTTTTCCAATTGGCTGCGTCTATTGTGCCACATTCATAAAGCAGCCCAGGCCGACACTTAGATGGTTCTTGTGACATCACAAAAACCATAGTTTCAAACTGGTTCCTAAATGTGGAATTTATAGGAATTTTGAAGTGTTACGAAATTAATTTAACTCCCACTTTAAAATGTGCTTTTGTCATGATACTGGCCCATTCAGAGCATCTAAAAAGTTGTGTGTTGATCTAAACGTGGTTCCCTGTTCTCGTTGTTTTAATGAGGCTCACGCTGAGATTAATATCAGATTAATAGTAGGACAGATCATTAGAGCTGGCTGTGTGTTTGTGTTTGTGGACGTCGCCGAAGCCGCGCTCTGCTCTGACGATGTGATTTAATGAGAACGCCGCCTTTACTGCGCTGTAAAAGATACAAATTGGTTCTTTGCTGCGAATAACTGAGTGAACCCGTCTGTCATCGTCTAGTCCTGACTGGTGCTTTATGGACGGCTCCCTACTTATCTGTGTGTTTTTTTCTTATTTGTATATTTATTTATCTCAAACACACACACACACACACACACACACACACACAAGGCTCCATCCTCTAGATGCCAAGCGTCTCATCAATAAGTGTGTTTGATTTGAGCTCTGCTGGGCCTTTATTCAGTGTTTCAGCTTTAATCATCCATATTAAAGAGTGAACACAGGGTAAGAGACATGGAGGGAAAGATGAGGAGAGAGGACAGGCAGAACCAGAGAGAAACGGAGAGTGTGTGTGAGAACGAGACAGAGACAGAGAAAGAGACAGACAGACAGAAAGAGAAAGAGAGACACAAAGAGAGAGAGAGAGAGTTTTAGAGTGATCTGTCCAAAGATGTTCTCTTTGTTTGATTAGTTTCTCTTTCTTCTCTTCTCCTTGTTCTTCACTGACCATCTGGTGTAAACACACAACTGAGCACACACACAAGACACAACCGAACACACACATAACACAACACACAAAATACACACACACATCACATGGCAGGGAAGTGAACACATACAAAACACTCACAGAAATGCTGCTGAGCTCCGGCCTCAGAATACACTACGAAACCAAACCCTTTAATTTTACCCCTTAAAATTACCATAATTGTGACCTCAATTTCCAGGAAATTAAGGAAAATTAAAGGGAAAAGTTCACAGATTAAGGCTGATTAAGGGGTAAAACTACTGAATTTTCCCCCTTACTTTTTCAAATTTGCCCCTTAAATAATAGAACTGCCCGAATTAACGCCCTAAATTTAAGATGAAGGGGTTTCACAACTTAAATCCACATTTAAAGTAAAATTAAGATAAGATAAACCGTTATTAGTCCCACAAGTGGGAAATTTGCAGGGATCGGTTCACAAATTAATGGCCACTTAATTCAAATGAAGCGGTTGGTGTGTTTTCAGAGGTAAATTAAATTAAGTTAGGGTAAAGCACATTAAGTACATTGTGTGTTGTAGTGATAATCAGTGTAAATGTGCAACTCTCATCAGATTTGTTTTATTCACTGTTTTGTTTCTCTCTCTCTCTCTCTCTGTCTCTCTCTCTCTCTCTCTGTCTCTCTCTCTCTCTCTGTCTCTCTCTCTCTCTGTCTCTCTCTCTCTCTCTCTCTGTCTCTCTCTCTCTCTCTCTCTCTCTCTCACCGTCTCTCTGCTTCCTCCTAGATGGCGTATGTTTTGTACGCAGTACGAGGGGTTAAAAAAGGTCGCGTTATGAAAGTGCTTTGACTGTAGGAGCAGCAGGACGGCGGCGTCTGCGCTCGTTAGGCCCTTCACTCATCTGCTCGTTAGTCAGAGCACATTAACAAACGTCACAGACTCCAGCCTTCCCTGTATTTATAGGTCCTCTCAGAGCTCCTATACACATACCATTAACCGCCATGAATTATACACGCCGCCCTGATCGATGGCGCTCATTAATTGTTCACGTTTTTCCTCAAATTCATCAGTGATACTTATTTTAACACGCGGCCCAGCAGAGGAGGAGCAGGACACCTTAAAGATTTTCCTTTTCTCTTTTATCCAACATCCAGAGCCCAAAATATTTAGTTACATATGTTCATATATATATACACACACATATGCAACAATTGAAACAATTAATATCTATATATTCAAGTTTTTAAACACGTTCACACTATGTGTTCCTTATATTATTCATCCATATTCAGTCCTTGGTAACATAAGCTAACAATTGTGCCATTAATATTAATGTTTGTCTCTATAAGTGAAAACTTACAATGAATTTAACTCATAACAAGTATTACTGCAGACTGATGGTGTTCATTGTTTGTTTATTGTGAGTGTTACTTTTACAGACGCTTGTTTCTTTGATGGTTTATTGTTGATGTTACTCTTAAAGGTGTTTCTTGTTTGTTTGTTTGTTTGTTTGAGTTTGAAGTCACTAAAGCCACAGAGCTGAAGCGCGGTGTTTAAATCCCGGGCAGCTTTAGGAGGTGTGTTATGTAAGTTCTCTGACAGACAGACGGACGGACGCCTGCTGAAGAAGAGCATCGGGGGAAAAACAAAACTTTCCTGAATATAAAAATCAAAAAGCAACAAACAGTTTGGAGAAAACGTGGCTGAATACTAAACTCCGACCCAAAAGCCCGACTGCAGCTCGACTCATTCTGTTCCTGAGAAAGAAGGAAACATCACTTCTGCTCATCACCTCAAACCGCTGAGATGACTGAGACGTTTCGGTCCTCCTGGACATCAAATCACAGAGTTACACTCAAAACGCAACTTCAGTTCTGCTGGATCTGCGAGGACTCTGGGATGGGGGCTTTAAACTGGGTCCGCCGTTAACCTGCAGGTTCTCTGGGGAACCATTACACGAGTTACTGCATGATCTTCTCTCAGCGCAGACCACTCACGGCTCTGTTCTGATGATCTAAAGCAAAGTGTCAAGCTCAAGCAGCGTCATGGTGACTAAGTAGGCCACCGTTATTACAGGGGTCCTCGGGTTACGACAGTCTCGACACACGACGTTTCGACTTTACGACTCCCATAAAACCGTAAAAAATTGAGACGCGACTGTTTCGCCGTACGCTGTTAGTGTTGTACTTACGGGAGAATACGCAGTAATGCGGCGTATAGGTGAGGGTGTCGGCATCACCAGTACTCTTACTGACGCCACTGTGGACCGTTAAAAGCGCAACGAGTGTTTTTACACTCGTTCTTGTCGTTTTGTCTGTTACAGCAGTACAGTGTACAAGTTCAGTATATTTATGTTCTTAGTTGTGTGTTTTTATGTTCTAGATCATGATTTACAGCTGTGTTAGGATCAGTAAGTGACTTGGTTGTCTAGGTTGTGTTTCGACTTCGTGTCGTAACTCGAGGACCTCCTGTACTTACTCTTCTTTTTCTTTAAAAAAACCTTCGGACGCTTACGCTCTTAACTCCACGTTTTCCGTACTTATGCTTTAACCAGTGATTTTTCTCTGACAGGGTTTGTTAAGGTGTGTATCTTAGCTGGCAGTAACTTGGTTAAAAGCAGTTGATTGAAGTTTAGCTCTACAGGTGTGAAGAACTGATATAAGAGCGTCTGCTAAATGCAGTGGATGTAAATGTAAATGTCAAGGCACAACTAACATTTACGTTTGTGTCCAATCCCGTTTCGCTGTTTTGCCAGTGGAAAAAAAATATATATATAAAATAAGTTTTGAGACTGACACAAATATTGGTTTTCACAAAGTTTGCCACTTCAGTGTTTTTAGATCTTTTTATCAGATGTTTCTATGCTGTACTGAAGTGCAATTACAAGCATTTCATTACTTTCAAAAGCTTTTATTGACAATTAAATCAAGTTCAGCAAAGAGTCAATATTTGCAGTGTTGGCCCTTCTTTTCCAAGACCTCTGCAATTTGCCCTGACATGCTGTCAATCAACTTCTGGGCCAAATCCTGACAGATGGCCACCCATTCTTGCATAATCAACGCTTGGAGTTTGTCAGAATTTGTAGGGTTTTTTTTTTTTTCTCCACCCACCTCTTGAGGATTTACCACAAGTTCACATATGACAGAATGGTTACTTTACACTTTTTTTAAGTTGTCAAGGAGATTAAGGTCTTTGGATTTTTCTGGCCAGGGACCCAAAATTTTGACGATTAGTTCCCTGAGCCACTTACGTTTACATTTACAGTATTTATCAGATGCTTTTAACCAGAGCAACTTCCATTCTCTACCTACAGGGGGCAGTCTCACAGTCTCCCTGGGGCAACTGGGGGTTCAGGGTCTTGCTCAGGAACCCAGTGGTCGTGCAGAAGTAGGATTCGAACCCATGACCTCTTGGTCCGGAGGCTACTAGGCCACCATCACTAACTCATATTCGAACTCAGTCAGTGTTACAGAATGATCTCCAGCCTCGTCCTCCTCAACACTCCCACCTGTGTTAACGAGAGGATCACTGAAATGTCAGCAGGTCCATTCGTGGCTGGGCTGAAATGCTGTGCAAATGGGTTTTTTTGGGATTACATTCATTTTAATGGCAAACAGGGACATTGCAATTAATTGCAATTCCTATGATCACTCTTCATACCATTCTGGAGTTCATGAAAACTGTATTTATACTGAACTTTTTCCTCCACTTTTTACAAAATGTTCTGACAAACAACCTGGTGCAATTTCTGTAAGCAAGCTGTGAAGCAGCTACAGAGAATGTTCTGTATCTGTAAATATGTATATTTAGCAAATTAATAAAAATCTGCACTAAATATTTGCAGAAAACAAAATTGCTAAAAAATAATCAAGATTGTTCTGTGCATATTTACAGAAAACCTACAAAACATAATTTTTCATGAATAGTGTTGTTCTTATTCAGCAGCTTTCTCATGTCAATAGTTCATGATTAACGGACCAATAGAAACGACCAGTGGTAGATAAGATAAGATCAGAAAAACCTTTATTAGCCCCACAGTGGGAAATTTTCATTGTTACGGCAGAAAGTGGACAGAACAAAGGTAAGAGTACACAACAGTATAGTATAAAAATACATTTTTGTTTATGCAATATATATTTATTTAACCCTTTTTTTGTGTTGTATTAGCGCTCTTGCCCCACCCTCGCCGCCGCAAACAGCCCAGACCTACTTAGAATAAAAATTTGTTCCATTAACGTACAAAGACGTTGTATGAAGTGTCTGTTTTGGAGATGATGTGAAGTTTTGACCACTGCGCTCATCTCTGCTTGACCGATTTCCACAGCTACAGCAAATTCAGTCGGGTCCATTAGGAACCTATTTGAGAGCTGCTTGAAAAGGGTTGATCCAGGCTAATTTGACTTTATTATATCGGCGCGGCTGCAGGGACGGAGCGCCAGGCTCAGCTGACCACGGCCCATTCTTTACAGCTTGTTAGCCTGATGCGGCTGGGTATTACTTAACTTCACGCTGTGAAGCATACCATCTTTTCCACGTCCCCAATATCTCCCCGGCTAATTCTGTCATTGCCGCCGCACCGCCGGCCTTTCTCTGCATGCTTCTTGCACTTTCGGACAAATAAGCTTTTGGGGATAAAACGGAGAAAAGGAAAAAAAAAGCTTTTAACATCAACTTGTCCTGAAATCCAGCCCCAATTACAGGGTTGAGATAAATCCAGCATCTTCAAAGTCCTGTTGCAAGAAGCAGTGATGGGTTATTTGTATGGTCGTTATCGTAATAAAAGGATATTTCACATGACAGGATGGATATAATCACATTCTGGATGGGCTGAAGTGACTAATGCGTGTGTCTGGGATGATGCACTGGATTCACTGGTCAAAATGCACACAGACTGATACACAAACAGTGAATTCACTCATTTACACATTTTCAAACCCAACGATCCTCTGCATTTAGCATATGCTAATTTATTTAAATGTAATTAGATAACTAACTACTCACATAATTTCATAAATTACATTTACATTTGAATTATGTTCTGTATGAACAGGTTCAAGGCTGGTTCAAGTTCAAGACTGAACTCATATTTATTGTAGGTCAAGCTAAGATGCTTTTGTCAAGTCACTGCAGGTGTTCTTGGTCATTTTTCTACTTTTACATTTTTAAATTTAAATTTTTTTTTCTGATTTTTACATTTACATTTTCACGAAACACGTGTCATAAATGCCCCAGGCTACACAAATGTGTCTAAATTTGATGAAATGCTAACAGAATATTGCACATGTGGTGTGCAAACGCTTTTGACTGGTATTGTAAGTATGCATGAAGATGTTTTATTTACAGTAATCTTGTTAATCTTCTTTTACAATGTATATCATTTTACTGACATAACCTAGGTGGCTGCTGGCAAAAGTTCACCGCCCTGATGACCGAGGGTTGAAACAGTTACTGCATACACTTCAAATTAAACTAGAATAGAATTTAATTAGGATTTTATTAGTGGTCTTAGATGTTTGGCCACCACTGTTACAGTATATGGTTTACAGTATATGGTTTACAGTATATGCTTTAAAGGCTGATAGGATTATTGCATCACTTAGCTGTCTACTATGCTACTTAATATTTTACTATTTATTTTACTACAGGAATACTTTTAACTATTTACTACTTTTATTTTATTCAAATTTTGTTAAAAGTTTTTTTTCTGTTCATACTCAGAAACTGTTGCAAAGTTTGACCAGTTCGACAAACCTCTTCAGCATCATGAAAATCCGTAACACACAATTTGGTTTCTGTCCCAACACGACATTACTCATATTATAGACCAATAATATATCACACTGCCAGTCAGACGTTTTGGCACAAACTGAGATTTTCTACATTTGCATGTTACTCACTTAGTATTTACTAAAATTACAATCAGCATTCTTTGCTTTACTATGCAAACTTGAGGAGGCTCTCAGTCCAAGAGTTTCATTTCTGGTAATGATGTTCCATTATTATCTGTATATGACAATGAAATAAAAACTTGAACTTGAAACTTGACCTTATGTATGCATGATGATACATTCAGAATGATCAATTTGCTAAACTCACTACAGAATCAATTATTTTTATAACATCAGAAACCATCAGAGACCATTATTCCTCCTCT
Source organism: Bryconaethiops microstoma (assembly GCA_037577275.1). Taxonomy (NCBI): domain Eukaryota; kingdom Metazoa; phylum Chordata; class Actinopteri; order Characiformes; family Alestidae; genus Bryconaethiops; species Bryconaethiops microstoma. The sequence continues at coordinate 11,254 of JBBJLS010063912.1, forward strand.
ACCAAACTTTACTGCATTGGGTTTTCTAGGATGTAGTGTCATGGCAATATATTTTCACAAGAAATAACATATTCAATGTTGACTCCTGCAGCACTTTATAGATGTAACACTATGCAGAGCAACAGAACAGAAACAGAACTGGGTTTGGAAACTGCTGTGCTTCTGCATCGAACATGAAGGTAGTGTTCTGAACTGGAATGCTTTTGTTGCAGTGGCAGTCACTCTGTAGTGCCTCTATACTTTTCTACAGCATCAGTTCATGGTGCTCACCAGAAAACAGAAGGGAGAAGAAGAGATACTATTTACATCCCAGGGTCACAAATCTTACCCAGAGCGGCTGCCTTTTCCAACCCAGCAGCAGCTTCACCTCATATCACTGAGACCAACTGATTTAACACAAACCTGATGTGATCCTGTTCATTTGGAATGAAAGTCTTGTGACCCTTAACTGATAATAAATCTGTTCGTCCTCAGCACCTGTTGTAAAGTTGGACAAGCTCTGCAAGCCATACTCAACATGAAGAGAAGCAGCAACACGCAATTCAGTCTCTGTCCAAACACATCATTCTTGTTATGTACAGATAATATATGCTACCAGTCAAAAGGTGCAGAGTGAAATGTTCTACATTTGCATGTTACTGACTTAATATTTGGTAAAAAAAAAATGCACTCATTTGCTAACAAATAATTACTAAACAACTTTTCAGTGTTTAAGAAGAATGAAAATCTGCAGTTTATGAAATAAACGTGGTAAAGCCCTGTTTGACTAATGGTGTATTAAATGATTCAGTTCAGACAGTTGAACTGAGTTTGTTTAGTCACTAAATCAGTTTTCTGGTTGAGGAGTCACAGTCGGTCCAGCAGAGAAGAGTCTCACTGTTCCTCTCTGATCTTGCCGCCCTTCTCTGGCTTAACTGTTCCAAAAACATCACAAAAACATCACTCTCAAACCATAACAAGATAAATATTGCTAAAGCAAAGACCTCGTCTAAAACTAAGAGGAAAATGTTCATCGTAATGAAGAACCATTGCATTGATGTATTGATGCAGTGACAAGTGACGTCCTGGACTTCTTTCTTTTATTTTCTTCTGGATCTGAAACTCGAATCAATCAGCCACAAGAATAAAACCACTGCAAGGGAAAAACATCAATGATCTGGTTCCTGCATCTCCTGTTGAGTTGGGCATAAGAATAATATATCTATTATATTAGTCAGTGAGTGAACATTCAGTTCTTGAAGTCAATGTTAGAATCAGAAAAATGTTGCGATAGGATCTGAGACACTTTGAGAAGAACCAAACTGTGACATCTGGATGACTGAACATCTCCAACACTGCAGGTCTTGTCGGGGTTCTTGGTGTTCAGTGGTCAGAACGTACCAAAAGTGCTCCAAGGAAGGAGAACCAGAGAACCGGTGACAGGGTCCTGGACCCCCGAGGTTCTCTGAAGGTCGTGGGGAGTGAAGATAAGCCCGTCTGGTTCTGATCCACAGAAGATCTGCTGGAGAACAAACTGCTGAAGAAGTTCATGCTGCTCTGATAGAAA
>JBBJLS010063944.1:0-12796 GCA_037577275.1 Bryconaethiops microstoma
CTTAAGTAGTTTATCCTTTAATTGGACGCACCTGGTAAACTAATTGTCACAGGTGTCTAAAATTTCTTCCAGTGATCTAAAGAGCCCAGACACACAATGCCATCCATGAGTTTAATTGAAAACCAAAAAATCAAATTTTTGTGATACTTAAATTAAATTTGCATAATAATTTGGAACAGAGTGTATAGCCAGAGAAGATGGGGACTCTGCACCCGCTTTCTGCTGTTGGCCAATCACAGGGCCGAAAGGGGGAGGAGGGTCAGTTTATGACCCTCCTGCAGGTATGAGACTCTGTTGTCAAAATAAAGTCCCATAACTTTGGAATAGTCCGTAATTGCGACTTGAAGTTTTCCTTTCATCGTGATTAGAGGTTCGTAACAAGACCAAACGTGACATATCCTTGACAAGCATTATCAGATTATGGTCTAATTCACAGATGCATGATCTAATCTCACCATAATTATAAAACAAACTTTCAAATTGCGTGAACATATTGATTATTAGAATTTCTCTTTTAGTAATCACCAGTTATGATTTCCACAAAAAAAAAGTTTTAAGTCAAATCAGGATATCTCTTTGTCTGTCTGTTCTCATTTGGGCACAGGGCTGGATTCCAGCTGATTGATTTATGACTTTTGCTAAGTACATGTCCGGATTTCTCATTTATCCTCTCGAGCATATTTTTAAGTAAAGTGGATTTTACAGTCATTACCAACTCTTATTACTGATCAATTTGAAATCAAACATGAGTAGTCTATCTTCGATAGTTTTAGAATTATTATTTTTTTATAACTAACACCATGTCGGATTATATAATAGTTAAATGTACAGGGTTAACTTTGGCTTACACACAGGACACTCATTGTATGGAAACAAGTAATAGGAAACGAGTAATTTTTTTTAACACAAAACAGAAAAATGCATTTTCCTCTCTGTCCTTAGAATTTCTCGGCGTGTGTGTGTGTCCTGCAGGATGTATGAGAGAGGGTTCATTGAAAGGGGGGTGACCGATAGGTCATCTTGATCGTTATCTCGTCCAAGGATTCATTGTTAAATCCTTTAAGTGGTTTAAATGGTGTAGTAAAGCGTCCCTTCAGTGTGGCTCTGTTTCAGTCCACCTGTCCAAACAAAGGCTGTTTTCAATCATTAGTCCAAGTTGGAATGCTGCTGGAAAAGGGAGGCCTTTTGTGACCATTTTATGTGTGAATCTGAATTTTCTGATCATATAAGGTCAAGGAGAGTTTTGGTTCTTGGTTCAGCTTGAAAAAGTCCTCATAAGAAGAAAAACCAGCAGCCATCTGCATGTATGCATTGGTTAATAGAGATGAGATAAGAGATCCTAGGAGCAGATTTGTAGCTATCTGACTGCAGTGTTGCAGTACACGTTTTTGTTTGTGTGTGATGATGAGTGCAATAGAGGCAGCAGACGCAATCTGTTGCCTCTCTGTGTGCTACTCTTTTCATTCTTGCAAGACTGATGATGATAAACAGATGAACCCGACTTTGTTTGATTTGCAGTCTTTGTTTTGAAATGCATCATAATTTGCCCAGTGTGCCATCAGACCTCTAAGCTAACTGGTTTTTGCATGCTTTTTGTGGGCAAATCATGTGTTTGCAAGCCCTACCTGCCTGTCACAGTTAGTAATCCTGAACATCATGGACTCTTGTAGGGTAGCATGGGCAGCATTGCCTGCATTGCATGGAAAGGAGACACCCTGGTTCTGGGAGATGTGGATGGAAACCTGAATTTCTGGGATCTGAAGGCCCGTCTGTCCAGGTATGAGTTTATCTTCATGTAATTGCAGACTGTAGAATGTGTTATTGATTCTGATTAGTCTCCTTGAATGACATTACTTGTTATCCAGAAAATCCAAAAGCATCCAGTGATGTCACTTCTAAGAAAAAGCATGACCTCTTGAGTGAGTTAAATTTAGGTTGGTAGTGGCGTAGTGAGTAAAATACTTGAATGCCATTAATGTAAACGTAATAAATGTTCAGCCCACATATTGTGGACTGCATTTTCTTCTGACATAAATCTCATTCTTTATCTAGGGGTATTCCCACACATCGCGGATGGGTGAAAAAGATACGTTTTGCTCCTGGAAAGGGCAACCAAAAGCTCCTAGTGATGTACACTGATGGAGCTGAGGTGTGGGATACGAAAGAGGTGGGCTTGAGTTCCATTGCTGTTCAGTTGCATATAGTTGTCAAGGACATTCATGTTTTCTTACAGGGATACTAATGAATGAAATCAGTTACCATTAAAGGTCTCATATCATGGAAAATCATTTTTAATTAACTGAATTGTTGATGTTCAAAACATTCCATTTACCAAACCACATGAAAACTAAGCTGCAAAACGGCCCACTTTTATAATGTCTTGCATTTGATCAATAGGGTGAGTGTTGTTCAAATGGGACACTTTCTGAAAATGTGCTTATTTACAGACTCATACCAGCTTGATATTATTTTAAATACATTCATGGCATACATGTAATTATATAGAAGAGAAATTAAACACTAAAATTTTTTTTAAAAATAAGAGTATTATTAAAGACAACAGATCACTCCACTTGGGACACCTATCTGCTCTGAAATATTAGTTTTCCCTTCCTCACTTCAAAAAATTCTAACAAGATGAATGTAATTCTGAATATCAAATTGCTCATATTTATTTATTTATTTATTTAGTTGTTTGTTTTTTTGTTTTTAGTAATTTGAGAACAAATTTCTGGGTATTCACATCTCAGATGATCTTACCTAGTCAATAAACACTGTTCTGGCTGTGAAATCACAACAGTGTCTTCACTTTCTATAAAGTCAGAGTACCTCCACCCATCCGCAACACATTCTTACAGGGGCACCACTGAAAGCGTCTTAACCAACTGCATTACAGTCTGGTTTGGGAGCTGCATTGCCTTTGACTACAACACCATGCAGCTGAGAAGGTGATCGGTGTGTCTCTGTCCTTCCTGCAGAACACTTACCACAAATGCTGCTTTGGACAAGCAGCCGGTATTGTGGAGGAAACGACTCAATCCTTGCACAGTTTGTTTGCTCTTTTGCCATTAGGCATGCTATACCATAACATGCGCTTGGGCTGTGGTGTAGCTTCATACAGCAAGCTGTCGGACTTCTCAACACGTACAGTTTCTGACAACTGCTCTAACGCACTTATTCACATAATTTCGTTCTTTATTGTGTATATTGTCTTGTGTCTCCTGTCTAATGCCCCTTATCTGCACTTTGGACACATATTGTTATTGTGTGGTATTTTTATTGTATATTGTTACTGTTATATGTGCACTGTAATTTCACAAAGTGAACCGTAATATTATATTCACCTGAGGTCTGTGTCTTACTTTTCATCAAGAAGAATTTCCATGTACAGTGCCACCAGAAAGTGTTCACCCCTCACTTCTTCCACATTTTGTTACATTACAGTCATAGGGTGTTTTTACACTTGGTCTGTTTCAGCCCTTAAAGCGAACTCAGATCGATTAGTCAGCATTTTTTTGTATATGTGAACATGCCAAATGAACTCTGAAACGAACCAAACTGAGACCACATCGGGAGGTGGTCTCAGTCCGGTTCGCTTTCAGTCCGTGGCACAGTTCGATTAACTCATATGTTATGAACACAAAATGCTCCGGGTTCGTTTAGACAGTTTTTGCCCTCTAGGCTTGCCGTAGGTAGATGTGGTACAGCCCCGGGAAACCATATATGTCTATTCGGGAAACACATTAAAGAAGTAAACTAATAAGTACGAATAAACAAATTATAATAATAAAAAATAATAACACACTAAATAAATAAATAAAGGGATTCTTGTCCAGATCAATTTTCTCTACCCATTTGCTCAGCCTCAAAGCATTCTTGTGCTCCATCAGTTGAAGAACGATAGTAGCATAGTTATTTGTCGAAAATGTAGAAGTTTGGTAGAGCTTTTAACCATCTACTCTTATGAAGGAAAAAATGCCCAAGAATGGGGAACGTGAAGAGACAGCAGTGGTAGATTGGATGAGGACCTAAAGTGTGAACAGAAAAAGAACTGAGACCCCATCTGAGCTGAAGTGGAGCAGAAAGAGAACCAAGTTCCCTTTCAAACAAACTCACACTGTGAACAGAAAAAGAACCCTTTCTGTTGGTCCACTTTTTGGACCACTTCTATTGTACTGAGTTCAGTTCCTTTAAAGAGGACTATATGTGAAAATACCCTTATTCTAAAATAGTCAAAAAGTTCTATTTTGATTTCATCAGACCATAGGATTTTGGTTCTTACAGTCTGCAAATCTCTAATGTGCTTTTTGGCAAACTCCAAGCGGTCTGCCATGTGCCTTTTAGTGAGCAGTGGCTTCTGTCTGGCCACGTTACCGTAAAGGCCTGATTGAGGGAGTGCGTTGGCTATGGTTGACCTTCTAGATGATTCTCCTATCTCCACAAGGGATCGCCAGGGCTCCGTCTTAGTGACCATTGGATTCTTGCTCACATCTCTGACCAAGGCCCTTCTTCTAGGGAGGGTCCTGGTGGTTCCAAACATCTTCAATTTCCAAATAACTACAGTGCTTTTCAGGACAATCAGTGCTGCCAAAATGCTTTTGTATCCTTCCCCAGATTTGTGCCTTGACACAATCTGGTCTTGGAGGTCTACAGACAATTCCCTGGTCTTCATTGCTTGGTTTCTTCATTGCTTGGTTTCTGTCAACTGTGAGACCTTATATAGACAAGTGTGTGCCATTCCAAATATTGTTCAATAAGCTGAATTTACTACAGGTGGATTCCAATCAAGTTGAAGAAGCATCTCAAGGATGATCAGTGGAAATCAGATGCACCCTAGCTCAATTTTCAGTGTCATAGCAAAGGATCTTGGGTCTTTGCACCTTCCGGTTTTAAAAGCTTATAACTCTGTCCTACTTTATTCTTTTTGTTTGTGGTTGGACTCATTTCAAAGTTAAGACTCTGAAGTTTCATGTTCCAGTGAAAGAAAATCATAATTCCCAAACACTTACTATTCGAAGAAAAACAAGCGCGTCTGTCCCGAGCGCTCGGCTTGTCCCGAGCGCCTCTCTCCACTTTTCCACTGGAAATTCTTATTTGTTGGCCAAATATCCCCACCAAATGTCTTCAGATATCCTGAATTTGGTTTTCTGTGTGCATTTCTTTTCTTTTCAGCGTAAAAAATCCATATAAATCGACCAAGTGCATGGGACGAGCTCAGCGCCCCGACTGATCTCTGAGCGGCTGCTTCGGAATTTATAGACTTTAGCGGGGGTTGATCCTACACACCCACGTTTCATTCTTTAGCTATGAGGATTGGTTCCAATTCCTTAAATGCAAATTACCCCTGCCTGGCAGAGCAATTGTCCATCAAAGCCGGATGCGTCAGCAGGGAGGGGGGCTTTAGTTTTGGGGATATCTCTGCCCCTGAGACTCGCAGACGCCTGAGGATGGGCTCATTCGAATCCTAATAGCCTCTGCTATAGGCTAGAGCACAGAAACAAAAAACATAATACACCAATCACGATATAAACACATATTTATAACTTCTGTTCCGTATATGGCACAGGGACCTTTTGTAGTCCTTTTGTGTTTTGTGTACCTTTTGTGTGTACCTTTTGTGTTTAAATGTTTACATTGTTTATAAAAAACTATTTTTAAGAAAATTTATATTTATAAATGTAATGTCTGAAAACATGTTTTCACTTTACCCTTATGGACCATTTTGTGCAGATTCATGAAATAAAACAATACTCAAATCTATTTTACAATAAGTCTGTAACGTAACAAAATGTCGAAGAAGTGAATGGGTGTGAATACTTTCTAGTGGCACTGTATATTGTATCACTTAGTGTAGCATGTAATGTTGCACTCTCTGCAACAAAGGCGGTTTTCTTGCTGCATTCAGCTCAGGAAGAAGGGCTGTGTCCCTTGGGTTCAGGATATTTATTGCTCTTCTCACTTGGTAGTAAAACTACATCTGAGATAGCCCTTTTTTCAGAGGCCTAAAAGCTTTGCGGGAGATATTTGCACATTTCAGCTTGTTTGAGGTTGGATGTCATTATCATTTTGTTTCAGTTTTGCTGGGAATCCCTTTCTGGTGTCTCTGTCTTTTGCTTTACTCACCGTATCTTTTACCTCAAGGCTTGCCCAAGGGTAGAAGTGTTATGTAATTAGAAGCAAGAGCGGGTAGCTTTTGAATAAAAATACAGCCCTTTCAGTGTTAGATATGGGGAGCAAAACAATTGTAGATGTAGAGCCAATTGCAGATTTTGTTGCACCCTGAAAACACGATCATATTGTGTTTTCATATGAAGTCCTCTCAATTTTTCCAGGACAGTGACAGAAAATGACAGATTTGGCAATGGTCTATCATAGTTTTTTTCCTAATCTTAACATTTGTCATTTACAAGATGTGAAATATTTCATGTAGTCAATGTTTATGCCAAAAAATGATATATCCCCAAGCCTTCCACTTTATTAAAAATACCTGCTTTGTATCTGCCTGTGCATCCTTGTAACTCGGGTATCCAATCTGAAACGCAAAGGGCTGGTGTGTTATTTTTATTACCCTGATTCCATGTTTGAATTTTTTTACTATTTTCAGTAAGCATATCGTAACATTCACCACATTACCTTTATGGAAGGGAGCCCTATAACGAAGCTGCACACAGAATGATCACAACTGTCTGTACTAAGGGAATGGATTAGTGTAATGTTTTGTATTAATACCTAAACCTGAACTAAGTGAAAAGCAAATACACTCTGGTATTAGTTCACACACACAATCACTGTTGTTCTATTTTGTTAGTTTAAAAGACATCTTGATCAGTTTTTTTTTTCTTTTCAAATTGCTTGTGATTAGTAAATTGTCACGGTTCCGCCCTGCGACCACTTGAGAGCGACATTGGACTATGAACTGGCCCTCTAGAGGCGGTTCCCTCTAGCCGGCATCAGACTTTTAAGTGATTTCAGCCGGCTAGAATTAACTTTGATTTCTTCTGTTCGCTCATTGGTTCTTTGTGCTCCATCCTGCTATATTTAAATTATGCTGTTTTTAGTTCAGGTTATGGGAGCATTCATTTACCTAAGTTCAGTTCTGCATTTATAGCCCTAGTGTTTGGCCCTTGCGCCAATAAATCTTCGTTAGTATGGAAGTCTGCGCCTGTGCTGCCTCCTTCTCGCCCGGACAAAGTTCCCCTGTGACAGAATGCTCCCATTCCGGAGGCACAGCAGACACAGCCAGTGGGACGTGTTGGACCCAGTGGATTCAAGACGGCGGCTCCCGTGGCAGCCATCGCCCGCCACCCAGCTCCTCCAGCGGGGTCAGTGCCCTCAGCGAGATGCCGTGTTCTCATTTGTACCACCTGCGGCAGGGAGACTGCTCGGTGGGTGAGTACACGGCGGAGTTCCGTGCTCTGGCAGCCCAGGTCACGTGGGGGGACTCTGCTCTACGGGCCGCGTACTATGAATGTTTGGCTCCCTGCCAGAAGGACGAGCTAACTTGGCACGAGCGCCCGGGAATGCTGGAGGCAATGATCCAACTCAGCCTCTGCCTAGACCTCCGCTCCAACTCAAACCGACCAGCTCTCTCCACGGCCCCAACTCAGCCTAGCTCGACTCAGTCCTGTTCAACTCACTTCAGCTCAGCTCAGCTCAACCAAACCCCGTTCAACTCAACCCACCTCCATTCAGCCCAACTCCACTCAACTCAAGCCAGCTTAGCCCAACTCCGCTCAGCCCTAACTCACAGCCTACCTCATCCAAGGGCTCCAGCTCACCATCCGTCTCCCTCAGACGCACCACTCCCGATCCGCGGAGCTCCTCAGAAGCCAGAAGCTTCGTCCCCAACTCACGGAGCGCTCTAGAGCCAACAAGCTTCGCTCCGGAGTCACGAAGCTCCGCCCCTGAACCACCATGCTTCCCTAAAACAAGAGGCTCCACTTCCGAGCCACGGAGCTTCCCCAGAGTGAGGGTGGAATGTGTGCTCTTCTCAGTCTCCGCAGGAAGTAGAGACGCTGCTGGGCTTTCTTGGTAATGGAGCTGTTGTTGAGGGTCCACGTGAGGTTCTCCGTGATGTGAACACCAAGGAACTTGGTGCTGTGGACAATCTCCACCAAGGAGCCACCGATGCTCAGTAGGGAGTGATCACATTGCTCCCTCCTGCAGTCAACAACTATCTCTTTTGTTTTCTCCATGTTCAGGGAAAGGTTGTTGACTTCGCACCAGTCCGTCAGCTGTTGCACCTCCTCTCTGTATGCTGCTTCATTGTTCCCGCTGATCAAACCCACCATAGTCGTGTCAACGGCAAACTTGATGATGTCGGCGAACCGATCAGATGCTGAGGAATGACGGTGTTGAATGCTGAACTGAAGTCTATGAACAGCATTCTAACATAAGTGTCCTTTTTGACCAGGTAAAGGGTGGTGTTGGTGGCATCATCTGTAGAACGCTTGGGACGGTATGCAAACTGAAGGGGGTCCAGTGAGGGAGGCAGTTGTGACATTACGTGCCTCATGACAAGCCTCTTGAAGCACTTCATGATGATGGGTGAGAGTGCGACGAGACGATAATCATTGAGGTGACTTCTTTGGCACAGGGATGATAGGGGTGGTTTTGAAGCACGTTGGAATGACAGTGGTGCTCAAAGAGATGTTGAAGATGTTTGTAAGAACATCTGCCAGTTGTCTGGTCCAGCAGCTTTCCGCAGGTTGACTCTAAGCAGAGTTTTCCTTACGTCTGCCACGGTTAGACAGAACACCTGGTCGTTGGGAGGTGGGATGGACTTCCTCACTGCCATGTTGTTTTGGGCTTCAAACGGTTCATAGAAGCTGTTCAACACATCTGGAAGGGGAGGCCTCAACATCACAGGCAGGTGTAGATGTCCTGTAGTTGATGATAGCCTGGGTGCCCTGCCACATGCGGCATACATCCGCAGTGTCCTTAAAGTAGCTGTGGATTTTCTGGGCGTGGGCGTGTTTTGCTGCTCTCTTGACCCTGGACAGGTTGGCCCTTGCTGTTCTCAGGGCAGCCTTGTCACCTGATTTGAAGGTGGTGTCTTAGGTTCTCAGCAACGTGCGCACCTCTGCAGTCATCCACAGCTTCTGGTTGGAGCGTGTGGTGATGTTCTTGGAGACCGTGACGTCATCGATGCACTTCCTGATGTAGCCAGTACTCCTCCAGGTTGGTAGTCGTTGAGCCAAGACTCCGTAAAAACATAAGCACAACAGTCTCTGAACTCACGCTGGGTGGTTTGCTGGAGTCCAGTTTATTGTCTGGGGAGCGAATGTTGGCGAGGAAGATGGATGGGATTGCTGGCCGACTATTGTTAGCTTTTAGCCTAGCATGGAGTTTCAGTCATATCTATAATTCAGTAGATGAAGCAAGGGAATCTGAGGCATAACAAAAATTAAATATTAGCACTTACACATTCAGGGAGGAACTGTATTGTTCAGCATGTAGGTTTCACTTTTCATGGCAGCCATAGACAACTGTTTGTTGTTGTTAGCCTAGCTTCCCTTGCATCTTTAACAGAATTGACCCAGAAACAGCTTTACAAACTCCCTGTAGTGCCCTGTGTGTTGGGAAGCCCGCAACTGCACCATACTGTTATGAAGTAGATGGACCAAAACTGAAACAGCAACATGGTGGTGGTGTGGAATTGTTTTCCTTTTGAGGCAAGCAGTAGTAATGCTCATTGCAGAATCTCTCACACCAGTACACCTAACAATAGTAAAGTGGAGGATATATAAGCTGAAATTCTTCCAGATCCTTACTCTGTTATGCGACAAATAATAGTCGATGTGCAACAAACAGGCAGTGCAAAATGAGCTACCTTTAGCCGAGTCAGCTGAATGGCTATCGTCCTGCTGTGGAGTTTCAGTTTGTCATATCTATAGTTCAGTTCTGTTTTTATTGGTTTCCTTTAATATTTTAAATGTACCTTTGTTGTTATTTATTAGAAGCGAAAAAGTGTAGGGACATTTTAGAAGAAAAAGTCAGAACAATAACAGATTTGCTTAATGGTTTTGGTGAAGAAAGGGGGGGAAGTTGTATTGATGCATCCCTACAAATAGTGTCTGAATAAACACGTTATGAAAGAATCTCGTACTATACTCCAAGTGGTTACAGTCCAAGTGCAGTCTAAAAAGTTTTTTTTTTCAGATTAAACCACACAGTATTCTAGGGATGCTGTATTCATCAGTTTTTATGGCCACTCTAGTTCCTATTTCTTCACAGCCAAATCGGCAGGTGGATGATTTTCATTAGCTTTCTCTTTTTAAACCTGAAACTCTTTATGTGGGCTAAATGAATGCACTGAATGTGCTGAATGTTCTGGGGAAACTGTAGTTATTGTCTAGAAAATTAGATTCTGAGTCAAATGTACATGGGCATTATTTTGCAAAGGTTCTCAGAGATTGGTGGTCTGTAGAAATATGTCTACTGTTAGTGTCCACTCACTCCCTCACACACACACACACACACACACACACACACACACACACACACACACACACAAATACACACAGGACAAGTTGCATGTTGCATCCTAAATTTATCAAGATGATAAGTAAATAGCTTCTCTGTTACAACGTAGAAAATAAATTATGACTTTCAGTGTGCTCTAACCAAATGGATGCAGACTTTTTTGAAGAACAGAATGCAGTGCTGATTGTGGGTTTTAATCAAAAAAAAATTTTTTTTGGACAACTGCTGTTTCTTTTCTGACAATAATAAAATGATAATCAGATGCTTTTTAACCGCAAATTGAAATGCTGCTTCTGAATTTTTCCACTGTTGTCAGACGATTTCACATCAACAACTTTTAGAATGAACAGTAAATGCTTGGATGTAATAATGAATGACAATCAGTAGGGTCTATTTATGCATTATGCAAATGAGAACATGCTATTTAACTTTCGGAAGTGTGCAAATCTTTATTTTTCAAGGTATGGAGGGTTGAACTAATAAACAAGGTTGAAACTGATGAAGTGAGTTGAAACTAATGAACTAATTGCACACACTTTTGCAGGTGCAGATGGTTAGCAGTATCAGAGTGGGCCGTAACGTCAGTTACCGAATACTGGACATTGATTGGTGCACCTCAGACAAGGTGGTGCTGGCTTCAGACGATGGCTGTGTACGAGTGCTGGAAATGGCTATGAAGTCTGCCAGCTATAGGATGGATGAACAGGACCTAACAGGTGCAACTCCTAATCTAACAGTGGTTTGCCACTACTAATCGACCAGTATGCTGTACGTTGTAGGATTATTGAATGGAACTGAGTTCAGCTTCTCAAATTAATAATGTGCTGTAGCCCATTAATAGATTGATAATAGGTTGTTCATTTAGATGAAATATGATTATTGCCACATCCATTCTACAAGCAAACTGAAATGATGCCACATGAAAATAATGATTAATTACTATAATTTAACACTATTGCTATAATTTGACGGTTGCCATAAGCAACTGTACATTTCGCCTGCTGAAGTAACTTAATTGCCACATTTGGTGAAGCTTATTGAGTTGACCTGGATAGGTTGCCACCACGGCTTCAGCTTGCATGTACAAACCCCATTTCCAGAAATGATGGCACACTTTTTCTAAAAATGCACCAAAACTAAAATCTCTAATTTGGTAATTTACTTGAAACTTTATTTAACAGGCAAAAGGACAAAGAGAAGATGTTCTATGTTTTCACTGACAAATGTAATTCTATTTGGTAAACACAAACAAGTTCAGAAACTGATGCCTACAGCATAGGGATAGAGGCAAAGTAAGACAGAAAAACTTGAAGTGTAATTAAAGGAAAAGGGGGTGTGACCAAGTGGTAAACTTACCTTTGTCCTGACTTTTTTGGATTATGTTGCAGGCATCAGTTTCTGAATTTGTTTATATTTATCAAATAGAATTGTTTGTCAGTGAAAACACCGAACGTCTTTTCTTTGTCCTTTCGCCTGTTAAATAAAGGTTCGAGTGAATGACCAGATTAAAGATTTTAGGTTTTCATTTTTGGAAAGTGTCCCAACTTTTTTGGAAGTGAGGTTTGTAGTAACATTCGTAGTTCAACTGCTTAATGACCTTTTAATTCAGAGGATCAGGTGATATACAGTTGATAAATGGATGGACTTTGGAACATATTTGTTTGCCACAGGGTGCGATAGACACAGAGCAGAGGTTTGTAGTGGAGATGCACCAATAAAGATCTTCTAGGTTGATACTGATAACTAGGCCAATGCCTGTTGTCAATAACTAATACTAATGATTAGTACTAATGATTTTTTTCATTAGTACTAATCATTAGTTTCTTGCACACACATACTACGTTAAATCCTGTTAAATAATGCTAATTGTGCCCTGTTTGCAGGGCTCCGGATGGTGACTAAAATGGTCACCAGTGCGACTAGATTATTTTGCGACTAGTTTTTTCATTTCAGTCTTCAATGGTGATTGTCCCTCACAACCAAGAGAAATTAAAATTAAAGTACAAGAAAAATGACATCTCATTACAATGTGCAGATACACTTAACCCGAGTCTGCGGTTCCTACTACACTATCACGTGATTAGTTATGGGAATTTCGGCTCTTTTTAATGAGTCAGATCATTTGGGTCAGATCACTATGAAGATCCGGCTCCTTTGGCTCCCAAACGCATAGACGCCACATTCCCGGTGTTCCCAGTTCACACAATCCATCACCGCGTGGCCATACTCCGAGTATACACAATAAGACTTCGTGACAGAAAATACAAACATTTTATTGTATACACATGGGCTTAAAAAATTATTTCTCAAA
>JBBJLS010063995.1:0-12794 GCA_037577275.1 Bryconaethiops microstoma
CGCACAGATTGCCAGTCCGCCCCTGTATACATTTTTGTTAAGGGTAATGTATTAAGCTGAATTTAAAATGAAATTAACGTGTTTGGGGAGCATTATATGAGGGTGCCTTTGGAATGTAACCCCCGCGAAAAGCGGGGGAATACTGTATATCACTAATTAAATAAATTGACAATTTCCCCCATAGACTTATATTCCCCTGCCTTTACTCCTGGTCAATGCTTCACGCCGAGAGAATCAGAGTTGCAGGTTCGAAGCGTCTGAGTAGATTTTTTATTTCACGCAAACTTTAAGCCTTTAAGATCCCCCATGTACAGGTCAATGAAATACCTACCACTGTTGTTGCGGTTTATAATATTCCCCCTCCTGATGTAGCACTACACAAAAATTACAACTAATTTGCCCCTGCCTAGTAGAGGGGACACAGGTAGGGTCCATTATGTTAGTTAACTCCCTAAGCCCTTCATCCTCCACTAATCGTCAACAAATAAGTGGCAATAAACTGATCATTTATATTCATGAGAAATAATATGAAATACCTTGTTGTTAGCAGTTAATTGAATGTCTTCCCAAACTGACGACTATTTTCTCTATCTTGCCTAGCTCTATCTTGACACTTTAAAAGCCACTGGTATTGGGGTGGTGGTGGCCTAGTGGATAGGATACTTCCCTCGGGACCAAGAGGTCATGGGTTCAAATCCTACCTTCTGTATACCACCACTGGGTTCCTGAACAAGACCCTTAACCTCAAGTTGCTCCAACGAGACTGCCCCCTGTAGTTAAGGAATGGAAGTTGCTTTGGATAAAAAGTGTCTGCTAAATGTCATAAATGTAAATGACCAGGTGTTGCCTATTCAGAAGTACAAGCCTACAAGTGGGTCATTTTCCATACAAGCACTCAAGATTCAACATACTTTCTGAACCTAATGGGTGGGACGTCCCCCATGGAGTGTCATCAGTGACATCACACCAGACAAGACAGGCTCTTTGATGGAGCTTCAGTAAAAACAGCCCCACCTACTCAACACACTCTTTGAAATGTCGGCACTTGGTGTAACATCACAATAGGTTTGTACTTCTTTGGGGTAAATAAAAACATTTGTTTAAAAAACTACAACCCCCACAAGTTCCACTGACAACTTCTGAAGTTGCACTCTAACAAAAGACAATTAGTGTGCACACATACACAAACACAAACTAACATAGTCCTCCATCCTCCAGTTCTTCCAACACACTGAGATGTTCAGTCAGTGCTTTATGCCACTGACTCCCAATACACTACATTTCACACACAACATTTCCTCCAAACCTCACCAAGCTTCAGTGCAGAGAGCACACACACACACACACACACACACACACACACTTGATCCCACTAATAAACTCATTAATAAACCTTTTATAAGTTGAAGTTGATGTGTAAGAGCAGTTAGGAACACGTGTCCTACGCTACACTACATTTTGTACACTACATTTCCTCCAAACCTTGCCAGGCTTCAATGCAGAGAGAACACACACACACACACACACACACACACACACACACACACACACACGCACGCACGCACGCACGCACGCAAACACACACTTCTTATCATCCTGATGAATAGGCCTTTTCAACATGTCAACATCAATTATTCAGCTTCGACAAACAGCTCTGACATTTAAACTCTGCTGCCTGACGGCAGACTGTGTGTTTACTGGCGGATGAGAACAATAGCAGGAGAAATGCTTTCACACAGACTCACACACACACACACACACACACACACACACACTCTAACTATCTGTGCAGAAGTCATTTCCCGGACAAAAACGTCCAACAGCAACATTATAGAAACATCTTGCTTCGCTCTGTCCTTCAGAGTTACAGTTGATGCTGATCTCAGAGTCGTGTCCTTTTACTGGACCTTAGTGAGGCAGAAAACACTGTCTGTGGTCACTCTAGGTCAGAGTCAGGTGTGAAGGTCAGTTATATAGCCACAATCTTTGGAGATCACTCAAACATTTAGCAGACTTTGCAAAAGTTCCACAGTACAACTCAAATTTCAGTTTTTGAAATGAAAAACTGACCATGTGCTTTCAGACCCTGCACGCTTATTATGGAGTTGTCAATCAGTTGTTACTATGAATTATTCAGTAATTAACACAAATTATTCAGTATCTACTGTGAAATTCTCAGCATTAGTTATTCAGTTACTAATAAATTATTCAGTATCTACTATGAATTATTCAGTAGCTAGTGTTAATTTTTCAGTAACTGATATGAATTATTCAGTGACTATTTTGAATTATTCAGTAACTACAATGAATTCTTCACTATCCACAATGAATTATTCAGTAACAACTGTAAATTATTGAGTAACTAATATGATTTATGTGATAATATAATTGTGTGATTTCAGTGATTATGAGAGACCTTTTAAAAAGTTTTAAAAAAATGTTTACTGTGAAACCCTTAACCAGACCCTAGTATTTCAGCCTAAAGGCCCATTTAACATATTACTCTGGAAAAAAACCAAATATACTCATTTAACATGTTTTGTATCTGAATTCTTTAGTTTTGCACTTAAACTCCGAGCCTAACATAGCTAACAGGTAATAAAGCCTTAAACTCCAACAATTATTACTATGCAAACTGCATGCCTAATCTTCACACACTGTACTGAGTTAATCTCTAACAGACCTGCTTATGTGGTTTCTGATAATGTATGTCAAACCATTACCATTACAACAGTGTTGCAGCTAACTCTAAGGTGGCTGATCTATCACATGCACACAAACACTGTACAAATGAGGTCAAATTAACATTTTATAATTGTTTTTTTAATTATATTTTATAACTAATATAATGTTAACTGCCTAACATATGGTGTTAGTTTAGTAAAAAAGTGAAAATGATGTGCTTTATATGAGATTATAAATCAGTGATGAAGAGAGTGGCACCGGCAAGCCTGCTCTAGTCAAGCAAATCTGTTATGAGATCCATTTTAAGATTTTATTCTCTCATCCTTTTTATTCCTTTCATGAGTTTTTAGCTTGCAAATTCAATGAAGTGCTTATGCCTTCATTAGCAGAATCCTATTTTCATAGGATTACATTGCCGTATTGTCTGCTGTATTAAGTCAGCAGGGAACCATCAGTGCTTTCTAGGATTTCAGAGAAGGCAGCAAAACCAGTGTGTTTCTGACTAAAGGTGGCAGCTCTATACCAGTACTCTTTACTGGTGGACAGGGTCAGACTGACAATCTGGCATATCGGGCATTTTCCCGGTGGGCCGACGTGCTATTTGGGCCGACCGTTTATTAATTTATTTATTTATTTATTTATTTATTGGTCTGACCGGCCCATAAGACTCGTATATCGCCAGCCCAGTTGACACTGGGCTGGCACAATCAACTTTTTACACACTACCCTCCTTTCTCTTTGGTCCCTGTGTCTGCGTAATCCATTTGTCAAAAAAGTCAGCACAGGAGTTTATTTCCTGACCACCGGCCCCTGAAACACTCCTCTGTGGCCCGTTGGTTCTTTTCTTTACTGACACTGGGCTGACCCAATCATATCTTTAAACTCCTCCCCTTTTGGCTCTGTGCCAGTGTGCAGTGTCAGTGGATGAGATGGAGAGAGAGCGTAAAGGGGGCGCAGAGAAACTGAGACAGAAAAACGCTGCCAAATGTGCCAAAATTACAAACCTTTTTGCTGCTGGGCCTTCATCAGCTGATTAAGGTGGCAGTGAACCTGCAGTAAACTGGACTGCATTCAGTTATGAGTAAAGGAACCCATTAACCACCCTTGTTAAATCTGTGCCATTCAAGACAATTAGTGGTGGTTAATAACTAGCTCTTGGCAAAGTTATGGTGATAACACACAAATAAAACAATTGTTTTACAGCAGCGTTAGTTTGTCTTGTCGGTGGTGAAATAAGCTAATAATATTGTCAGTGTTACCGCTAGAAGAACGGCTATTTATAGTACATTGTGTACATGGGCTAAAACAATAGACCTTTAAGTTACTTCTTTTATATCTTCCATGCTGAACTAAATCATCTTATTGAAAGTGAGAACACTATTTTTAAACCATCATTCATCAACATTAACAATGAGACAACAGTTAATTATCTATTATTGGTTGTGGGGTGAGTAGAGGGCATCTTTTGAGGCATGGTGTTAGAGGCAGCTTTTCTGTAGGTATTTATTAACAATATACAGACATGGGAGACATCCACACTTTTTAAAATGTTTCTCTCTCTCTCTCCCTCTCTCTCTCTCTCTCTCTCTCTCTCTCTGTCACATGCGCAGAATGCCCTTTTTTCCCAAATATTCATTCAACTGCATCATTTTTGACTGAGTAAGTTCACAATTTATATTTTGTTGAATACTACTTTGCTGAATACTACTTTTATTGAATACTACTTTGTTGGTATACGCATTCTTGGGAGCATGAAGATGGGTGGTGTGCGTAATTGTATGTGGTGGGCCATTCTACCCCAAAATGCCAGGGCCGTTTTTTTGTCCCAGTCCGCCCCTGCTGGTGGAATCATTTAAAAATGCTACATAAACTGTAAAATATATGCTAGTCTTTCACAAGCTCCAAAAGTGTATTTAATCGAAAATAACTAAAACGGTACAATGTTGTTAGTTCTTGTGTGCACTTAGAACTCTCTTCTGGTTCTCAAAGTCTCGACATTTGAGTGTTTCTTCATATTGTTAGTCACTCTGGATCAAAGCGTCTGCCAAAGGAATGTAAAATAACACAGGTCAACCAATTTTTTTTTTTAAATAATCAGAAACCACAACACACTTTGCTAAATCGTTTTTTTATGCTGATTTCAGATCTGCTTTCAGCTTTTGTTCAGTCACATCAACTTTTTGAATTATGAGTAATATTAGATTTGCAATAGATTTGCATGCGTTTTTTATTAAACCGCAGGCACCAATCAAGTAACTGTTTCAATATTTTAGTGCGAAGTCAGACAGACTCACACTGTGGTATAGATATAATGATTAGTGTCAGTCAGCTACCACTGTTTCTTCAAAAACGCTTAGTATATGATTATTATATGCTAATTATACCACTATCATGCAATATACAACTAGCTTCATCACAAAAACTGTACGTGCGGGAAAAACTAAACACAGATTTGAAATCAGCATGAAAAACACTACAAATCTCACATAAACTTATCTCTGATGATTTTGACCAGTTGACCTGCGTAATTAAGGGTGTGAAGCAACTAAAAATATTAATCTAATTAATCACAAGCTGTCTGATTAATTCATCTAAACGCACCCTGCACTCAGCATCTCACATGTTTCACTCATACGAATCGCTAGGTGGATAAGCTGGGGGGGTATATTAGGGGGTTACTTTTTTAAAAGTAACCCCCTAATATAATGGTTCCGGTGCCCATGCATATAAGGCATCTCAAGTCTGGGAGCAGGGGCTATGATGGCTCGGACCGCCGGGTACTTCGATGATACAAAAATTCCTTATTGCAGAGAACGATACTCCTATCAACCATTCTGTCTGTCTGTCTGCGTCCTTCATTTTACAGAGCACCTGTGGCCAGAACCGGGTCAGGTGCTCAAAGTAACATGTAAATTTAACACCCCTAACAATAACATAATATAATGGTAAAAAAATATTACTGGAATGTCATAATGACTCTTCCAGAAATTAGCATTGTCTTAGAAGTGTGTGTGTATGTGTTTAGTTTTTTAGGGGGTTTTTTTGTGGAAAATATTGTTTTGATATTTATGGTCCAAACTTAAGCCCTAGCTGTAACAGCCAGACTTCATCACTGTATTAAGTTTTATACTGACACATACTTTGACTTATGACTTTAAGCCAAGGTGTAGGTACTGGGGAACGGTAGCTGTTCATAAATTGTTGGGGTTGTGGTTCCTACAGTGTTACCACCAATTCAAACTCCTACTGCTACTACCACTTTTTAGTACTTTTGCACATTTAATTAGTAAACATTTCTTTCAGAAGCCAAAGGATAATCGACAAAATTGTGGGGATTTTGAATTTTGACTGAACTATTACTTTAAGTAATAAATTCCTGCCGTGTCTGTCCTACTGAAGGCGCTCCACATCTCATGATGATGCTAAAAGAGTCAGACAGCAGCAGCTTCCACATCACACACTGGCCAACGCACCTGCACTTCTCTACTTAGTATGAATCAGTGTGCGGGTGTGTCACACACGTTCGTCATAGTGTTTTTTCTGAAAGTCTGAGTGTGTACGCATCTGAGTGTTTATGCATAATTCTGCATGCTTGCGTGTCTATTCTTCATAAACGATTTCCTCAGTGTTTTCGGCGTAAATTTGTCGCTGTGGAGCAGAGGGTGTTCACCGCTACCAGCTGACAAAATATTGTCTGGCTTTGGGCTAGTAGATTAGTTTTTATAAGGAATATTATTGAATACTTTTAATACAGGCAGCAACTGAAAGTGCTTTACTAACAGGTTACAAAGCAACAGTAAACACTAAAGAATCTGAAGCTGAGTTTATTGATTTTCTTCTATTACTGTTATGGTTAAGAGAACCATTATGAGAAATTACTTCAATATTGAGAGTAAATTATATAAAATCTACTTGAAAGTATAGGAGTATTACTTAAAATCGTTTAGACATCCAATTCCAAAGCCACAGAAAACAATCAATAATTGGCCCTACTTTTGCTGCTGTAACAGCCTTCACTGTTCTGTGAAGGCTTCTGCCCATTCAGAAAAAAAGTAGTATTTGCGAGGTCAGGCATTGCTGTTAGATGACAAAGTCTCTCCTACAGTCAGAACAATCAGCGCTTCAATTCATCATAGAAGTGTTCAGTTGGGTTGAGGTCAGGGCTCTGTGCAGCCCAATGGACCACTTCTACACCAAACTTAACAAACCATGTCTTGGACCTCTTTTTGTGCACAGGCGCAGACACGTGCTAGACAAGAAAAAGCCATTCCAAGCTGTTGCCACAATGTTCAAAGCATATTGTCTAAAATGTCTGTATGCTATAGCATTATTATCACATTTCATTGGAAAGTGAAAGTCCAGTAAAACCCTCAAAAACAGCTCCAAACTATTATGGCTCCTCCTCCAAATATTACCATTGGCATTATGTAGTGTTCTCATGGCAACCGAGATTTATCCATTAGACTGACGCTTGGCATTACATATAGTGATGTTAGGCTTATGTCTAGATTCTCAGCCCATTTCATAAAGCGCTCAACACACAATGCATAGTTAAGAAGGCAGAGATAGTGTGGTAATCTAGCATCTGGCGTTGCTAAAATAAAGATATTTCCTAAACACGAATGAACTAGTTTGCTAAATAAACTTACATGGAGGGTTTTTATCTCTCCTGGACCACTCTTACAGATATTTGAACATCAAAATTAGACTGATTGAAAATCCCTATATATAAATCAAGAAATAAAATACTTTTACTAAACATCTAACTCTAGCTGTTGAATTATAATCAGCAACACACAGTCATGCACAGACACATCCTGGTAATTCAAGAGATTATAAATTTATAAACTGCTGATATGCATGCCTTCACATGTATGAAAGGAGCTGTGGGACCAAACTGATTAATTGCTCGCCATCCTGGACACTGAGAATCGCCCCCAGGAGGGTCTCCAAACACACTCAGCTGATCATGCGGGCTAGATTTGAACAAAAATAATTTGTACTTTTTTTGTTTAGATCCATGAAAACAAAGAATTAATAACACTTTATTAATATTGCCCATTATTTATACTTGGGTGACTAGTCATCTTTCCAATTCATATACAAGACTGTGCAAAAGTCTTGAACTATCCCTCATTTCTTCACATCTTGCATTCTTGTAATGTTTTAATGTAACACATTTCCCACTAATAAAGGGTTCTTATCTTATCTTAGTCTTAAGGAATAATTCTCCAGGCTTCCTTCCTGAAGTTTTTGGCTCTCATTGTCAGTCCAGTCCCTGTACCCAGTGAATAAATAATTCAAGCATAACGCACTTAACTTGAGATATGAACCAGTAATGAAACAGGTGCAGATGATCAGGTCGGTGATTAGTATACTGGTGGTGCTGAATGCTAAGTGGTTGGAACCCCTCTATTTAGGCACTTTACAGCTTGTAATAAAACATTTCTTCCCATTTATTTCATTTAATCTACTCAATATGCCAAAGATAAGACAGTTTGAAGTGGCTTCAGTCTGAGTCAAGTACTCATGAGTCTTTACAGTGCATCAAAGTCTAGTCCAGTTAGCTGAAGGTGCTACTTTGAAAAAAAGTAAACCTCTCAGGTTCAACATGTCTTCAGTACTGTATATAAAAAATACAGAAATTAATGAAAAGCATTTTGTTTATCGCTTGCTAACTGGGTCTAATGGCCAAAGCTGTGGTTTGATGTGTGATGTTAGCACTACAGAAGAGTTTTGTTTATATTGGTATTTTATCGCCTACATATTTCAGACTGTCCTTAGTCATCTGTTGCCCACTACTCTGATTAGTTGATTTCTTATTCGGTACAACCCCTAATGAATACATTCATTGTTATTGTGACACCATGCCCAAGAAATGGCCTAGTCCTGTGTGGCTGTGTTCATAACCTCAGCCCCAGAGGCGGGAGGTAGCAAAGTACAAATACTTAAGTAGTGTCTTTGGGAATCTGTACTTTACATTACTGTACTTTACTATTTTCTTGACAACCTTTATCTTTTACCCCTTACATTTGAGCACATACAGCATGTTTACATTTACATTTACAGCATACAACAAGTACAGTGTACCTATACTTTTCACTCCTAATATTTTCTTGTTACTTTAGTTCTAAAGCATTTGAGGGGAATTCGAGTATTTTAATTTTGCATCATTGCAGACCAAAGTAACATTTAAAGCTAAATGGATGGGACAATAGCACAGAAAAGTCAATCATTTGGTATATCCATCAATGCATATCACACAAACAGATGTAACAAGATGAATGTAATGTAAAATGGAACAGTTTTTCTCCCCAGTTGAGTCTCCCTTTCTGGTCTGTTTTGTCTTTTTGCATGTGTTATGTCAAAGTGAAAGATTTGCAACAAGACAAAACAAACAAAAAGGAAATTGTGACTGTGGAGATAAGCCATCTACTCAATGTGAGGTCCATGATATGGAGAACTAGTACAGGCTTGGAAGAAAGTAAACCAGAAAACATTGCCGAAAGAACAGATTCAGAGCAGCCAGACATTCCCCATCCAATGCTGTACTTAACAAAAAAAGTTTAAAGTTCTTAAGGTTGTGTCTTGTGCCAAAGTTCTTAAGGTTGTGTTTTTCTGCCAAATATCCATGAGCTTCTGGTTTTCTGCCAGTAGAAAAGTAATTCAAAAGGGCTATATTTTCACTTTTATAGCCTGTATTTTTTTCACTTTTACCTGACTTCTACTTTGACCGTAGTCTTCTTTAACACAATAATCTATACCTCTAGCTGAGTAAAGAATGTGTATACTTTTGCCAAAGACAGAATCCTAGTTTTGATTACTGACCATGATTACCTCAAGACAGTAAAGAGATGCTTGTAAGAGAGCGAGGGGTGGCCTTGAGTCAATTTTTCCAGTCCAAGTCAAGTTTCAAATCACTGAAGTCTGAGTCTGAGTTGAGTCTCAAATCTCTAGAATGCAAGTCTGAGTCAAGTACTGAGTTTTTGGAATGTAAACTCAAGTCCTGAGTCTCTACAATGCATCAAATCCACAAAATTTGAGTCTAGTCCCATTTGCCAAAGGCATTGCGTTAAACGTAATTTAACCTGTCAGGCTCAACATGACTTCAAATAGTGAGCCTTTAATTCTAGAAAAAGCTTCAGTCTGAAAAAGGGTGTGTGTGTGTGTGTGTGTGTGTGTGTGTGTGTGTGTATAAGCTGAGGGAGTTTATATATTTGTAGATATTTACTCTCTCACTCTGTAGCTTTCCTCTAAAGACACAGCAGCCTACAAAACCTTTGTTCTGTGTGATACGACAGGGACCAGTCGGAGTGCTGTGCGTGTGTGTGTGTATGGTTTAATTAGCCCCAGTTAAAGATGGAGGTCCACTGATCCGGTCAAACACTTTCAACAGTTTTTCTCCCTGCAATTCGGGAGCAATCAGCAGTGAGGTTTCCATGGTGATGGAGACGACCTGGAGCACTTTAAGTGTGGTGGAGCTGGGAGAGGATGGAAATGGAGAGAAATCTCCACAGACAGAGTGACCAAGTCTAGAATCCACACACATTCTACACACTTTACACACTTTACACGCTACAGACTCCATCTCTAAGCACACATTTCATGATAATCTCTCAAGCCATCTTTTACGAAGATCAAATACATGCATTTGGTATTAGCAACAGAACTCTGACCGCAACAGGTCCAACAGTGCAAGGCTTTTCTCTTCTGCATCAGTGCTGAAAAATAAAGTCAAAGTGTCATGTTCCATATTTATCAGCAAATTAAGAAAATATAAAGAATATAACACATATAGGTAGAGATAGACTTTTAATGCACTGTAGCATGTTGAATTTGTGATGTGGTAAAAAAAATGCCTATAAATGCCTATTTTTCTAGTTTAAACACTAAATATGCCCCACATATGCTTCCAAAACATTTTAATTTAATTTTAAACAGCTTAATACATCACTGTATGCATATCCATACTGTAAAGTTTACACTGAACTGCTCTCTCTTTGGTATAAGCAGGTTAAATACAGTAATAATTTAAATTATTAGTTAGGTTGACTGAGGCCGTAAACTCTGAACTGCAACTTTATTGTATAAATGTTCTACACCTGCTAGCCAACTTTCAGCCAGCGATCTTCAAAACAGAAATTTTCACAAGAAAACAGCAGTTATAGAGGCCTCTTTGTGTGGGACCTGTGTTTCTTTGTTAAAACTAGGGATGACTTGATGCCACCTTTTTATGTCCGATACCAGAACCAATACCATAATCTTCAGTATCGGCCGATCCTGTCTTTTCCCCTTTCTATAACAACAAAGCTGTTAATAATACATTTGTCTGGATGCACTTGGCTTAACCTAGTCATTTGGAAAACACTGGACTCACTTGCATTGCATAAACTTCACTCGAGTGTTTTGCTTTTTTCTTCCTTGAGCTTAAATTACATCCACACAGCTGGCATGACAGCAAGTCTCACTCAGGTTCCTGCTACTGGTCATGTAACACATGGTCTGAATCTGGAATGGCTCCCTACTTTATCTAGAGTGTGCTACGTAAGGTATAAAATTGGACTTTGTTTAAAATTCTGCATATATGGCTGAATCACCAATGACACTTTGTTAGAACCTGTATTTTAATTCCTACTTAGTGCACTATGAACGGAGTAGGGAGCCATTTGAGATACAACGTTGATGTCGATCGGTGCTGCTCTTTCTTTACAGCATTTTGAAGCTGATTTTAAAGTTTAGTAAAGCATTTACATGGCAGTTCAGGCTTTTTCTAATATCTGATCCAATGATTTTGCCAATATTTAATCGGGACCAATCCAGAAAACATAGTGATATAATACATCCATCAGTTGACTTTATTTCAATGTAGTTTCACTTCATTGTCTCTATACTGAAAGTTTGTATTTTCTTTAGTCCATGTACACAACAAAGACAGCAGCAAACCTGCTGCAACAACCGAGTTCTGAATTTCTCACAGAAGCCTGATTCATTGTAGAAATCCACTTGATGTGTATGTTTGGCAGCTTGATGTCAACATTTAATTTTTAGGTTGGTGTTCTGGAGCCAGTGTTTCATGTTTCTTTCACTAGAAGAGGATTTGATAAATGTGTGAAGAGTTTTGAGAATGTCTTTGAGAATTTGACATGTGTATAAGCAATTGAGAAAAACTGTGATCAGGAATAAATGACAACTAATAGTTAAAACATGTATGTTTCTTTGTTTCTTTCTTTCTTTATTTGTTTATTTATTTCAAATACATACTTATGTATATTCAAACACTGATGTTTATTTACTTAAATGTTTCCTAAATGTAAATAAATGAGTACGCATAAATATGTATGTATTAGTATTTTTTGGTCTTTGCAAACTTATATGTATCTGAACAAATAAAATAAAATAGCAAGCACAAAAAACTGTTACAAATACTAACAAATATATTTGCTAAATGTAAACAAACAAATAAAAAGTATTTAATAGTAAAACGTTCAAAATATGCATTTAAATACTTGCATATAAACACATTGTTTTGAGATGGTATTTTGTGTTTAGTGACGTCTCTGACAGAGACACGTTGATGAAAAAGACAGTATGACAATAAACACTGGCTGGTCTGCCCTATTAGCTCCTGTAAATATTAGTGGCATGCCGATTCAATACTCAATCTGTTATGGGGCAGAATCATTGGATCAGATATCATAAAAAACCTGAACTATCACATAAATGCTTGACTAAATTTCACAATATGCCATAAAGAGAGATGCGTCAGAACATGAGTAACACAGATGAGCAGCAAGGCTGTGTCTCAGATAACTCCCTACTCCTACATAGTACACTAAATAGGAATCCTTCACTTGAATAGTGTACAAAATGACTGGTGATTCAGCCAAGTGTACAGAATTCTATAATGGACAAATTGTGTACTATAGGGGTGGATAGTTAGTGATCCAGACAAATGTATTAGTGAAAGTGACCGTTCTGTCATACGTGAACACACCACAGCACAGAATATGAACAGCACGAAATTCTTCCTCGGCATTTAACCCATTCACCAAGTGAAGCAGTGGGCAGCCAGGAACACAGCACCCGGGGAGCAGTGTGTGGGGACGGTA